>JBAFWW010015082.1:26540-57191 GCA_036873685.1 Agapornis canus
ACATACACAGACACACATACTTCCCTTCAGTGAGTGGTTCAGGCTCCCTGATTAAGGTCATGCCGTTTGTTCATTACTGGCCTGGCTAATGTGATTGAATTGGAACAATACCTTTGAACTCCTTGGCTCTGATCTGCATACTAATTGACTCTCTTGTCCTTGGCAGTGACCTTGACAGGCTTTCCACCACTCTCAGAATGGCTGACCAGTTTCTCATCAAAAGTTCCTGGTAAAAAGCCCCAATCCCAAAATAAGAATTAGTGATTTATACTACTTTTCTCTGTATTCGTATTTCCTTATATACCATTAAAAAAAGCAAAATTGCTACTCCCTAGCTCCCCCTGGATGTTTATTAATACTTGAAAATCACTGTGTCACTTTAAAGTACTGAAACAGTGACAGCATTGTTTTGAAAGAGTTCATTGTTGCAGACTAAAACACATTTTACACGTATTTTCAGGTGGCTTTTTTTCCTTGCTACATAAAAGGTTGCACTTTAACTCATGGGCCTTTACATCATTGTAATCTATTCCTGTTCTTTTTCTTTTTTTTATATTAAAAAAAAATCTTGGCTGTATCCTAAGAAAACATCACAAATTAGTTTTCACAATTTACATTAGCACGCTAACAGCCTGTGTTCCAACAGGTTTTCTAGTATTACTATGATTTCAAACAAAACAAAAGCAAGCCATGCGGAACACTGAACTAGAAAATGCCAGGTTTAAAGTAATCAGCTAAGGATTTTATTTGTCTATTTCTAAGGCTCTTAGAGCAGCATATTACTCGAGAGGTGTGATTTCTATACAGAAGACATTATTAAAGACTATACCAATATTTATAAAAGAAAAAACAAACCCAACCTAAAACATTACAGAAGAATATTCTTCTGACACGAAAGGAGAAGTTTACTTCATGTTTACTGGAGTGGAGATTTACCTCATGAAACAAATGTTAGCCTTAGCAAAGTTTTGCTATTAAAGTAATGACCTATAAACCAAACCAAACTAAACTTAGGTATCATCAAGAGCAAAAGATGGACAGTATGTCAAGAAATGTACTTTTATCAGGTGGAAAGCAAAGATCCACTTTAGAAAGTCCTAGTTTTTTCTTTAATATTCATTCTTACTTCAGGCAAAATCTATTATGAGGAAAACAGCTGGAATTTTAAACTCATTTAATAACGCTTTGGACTTTTCTAGTTCTCAACGGGCTTTAGAAACACGGAGGAATGAATATGTATTATAACCAGGTGAAGTATTATTATGGAACATTAATAATGACCTGCAAACCTATAGTAATAGTAAACCAAACTACAGATTTCCTAGCACACATTCTTTGATGCAATTCTCATTCTTGTTCTGCTGTGGTTTCCAGACCAGCTGTTCTGGAAAAAAAAGTCTCAAAACAGAGATTTTCACTATGGAGAAAATAATTTTTAGGTTTTAAGGCAGTAATAGCCAAGCATCTGGCCAATATCTCAGTACTCAGGCAAGGCAGACCTCACAAATTTGGCGTTCAGCTCAGACCGTTATGGAAATAAGTCACAAACTTCAGATCTTGATCCAAACATTCCTAAAAATTCAAGGATGGCCTGGATCCAGAATTTCAGTGAGAATTCCAAAATTTTAGTACAAAAGAACATGTGGGGCTCCACTGAGTTTCTATGACTGCTTTTATTCAAGACCCAGTCCAGAAAGAGGCTTCTCATCATCACACTTGAGTCTGCACATACCCCTTAGCCTTTCCCCTCCTGCTAAAATCCTCAGGTTTGCTCCATAGACCAGAAAGCTGATGCTGAAACAGTGAAAGCCAGAGAGGGCAAGGTAGAGACCTGCAGCAGCAATGGTGGGTAAGCCTGAAAGCAGGACACCTGCCAGAGCACTGTGGCTGCGAAGAGGCATGAGTAGGTGGTTGGATCTGTGAACAAATTAAAGCTCCACAGAGCAGCACAAGCAACACAGGACTGAAGAACACAACTTGAAGGTATTTTGGTGCCTAAACCACATGCAGACTGTTATAGCAGTTTTTAAAAGCATTTGGGACAAATTCTTATTGATTTCAGTGTGTTCTGAGGTTCTAGAAGCAGTAGCTGAACAGGCGAAGTTCGAGTTTATATAAATTACCAATCAATTTTCTCACCAAAAATAGCAGTGCTTATACAACTAGTTAATGTTTCTGGTATTCTGAGACCTTCCTAAAGTGTACTGAAATACATGCGCTATTTCATAAACCAATGAAAAGCCACCACCTCTGCAATAAAATATACCAGGTGTCCCTGCAACAACACAAAGTACAGAAGAGTTTTAGAAAGAGTATTTTTAAGTGAAACTGCAAAGAAAAAATTAGTGAGACAGAATGTACCCTGTGAAACAAGGCTCTGCTCTCCCATAGATATGGGGGTTTTCATTGCAAATTGTCCATCCCTGGCTTTAGGACTCAGCCAAAAGCTGGTATGCCCATCATTGTCACTACATCATTTTATTTAAGCAGTGAGCACCACCTACTGCAGGGGAAGATTGCAACCTGTTTAGTCAGTGCATCAATCACTTCCTATAATAATTTGTTTTCCTGAAGCTGTTACTACTGAAGTTCTGACCAGAACTAGGTACAGCTTTCATTTTGACTGCTGTCCAAAATGGAGTGTTTGTGGGCTATGTGTATCATGTATAGGCCTTAGGCATTAACCAGCTGAAGGAAATTTAAAAAGATCTAATCAATGAACCCAGTATCTAATACAAGAACTCAAACAAAATTGTTTTATCTTACCCTCTATACTTGATCTGCGACTAGCACACTAGAGAAATCATTCACTGACCAGGGTAAGAGCTTTTTCACTCCTTAAAATAACAAATAAATAAGTTCTAGCACTTCTATTTAAGAGCTAGTCTTAGTTTAGGAAAAAGGACAAAAGGGCAGAGAAAATCTCTCCCCTTTCCCATTTCAGAAGACAGGCAGGGGTTCTGACACTACTTATGTGGTACTCAGGCACCCTCTTCCCACTGCTGATGAAACCCCTTCACCTGCTCACCTCTTATCTGCTCCCCCATAGCTGCCACTGCCTGCTCACCTGGTTGCTTCCTAAGATGATTCAATAAAACCCCGTTTCCTTAATGTGCATCAGTTTGACTGCTTTGGACTAAAAAGCAGTTCTGTGATTCATGCTGGTAGACCTGAGGAGGCAGTAACTTTCAGTGGAGCCTGGGTGTGAGCTGAGGGGATGCTTAAGCAGAGAGAAATCAGGGTACCATCTGCAGCCAGAACAGGCTGTCTGACTGCAGCACTGAGCTGTTGCCAAGCTATGCTAAGTTGCACCGGTCATATAGGTTCTTCAACAGTTTCTGTCTGAGACAGAAAGATAGAGAAAATCTGAGCTCTGTCAGCCCTGATCCTGCTGTCACAGTTAGAATAAAGGTAAAGATTCTCAGCAAACAAGCTTCTGAAGATGAAGCAAGTAAGTTGCTCAGTTACATGCCCTGCTGGGCATTTACAGTAACATTGCACATGCCTGCGCAGTGCAAAGAAGCTGCAATGCACATGACAATTGATATGTCAGAGAACTATTAAAAGAAAAAGTTTTAATATAACCTAAATATCTGTAAAGAAATACAGACCCACACTCGGAGCCCTTACTGGTTTTTACTTTCCTCTGACATGATGGCAGAGTAAAGCAGGGAAAGCCATCCCATCAGCCCATGATAAAGAACACGATCTTGTTTCCTTTCAAAACATTTAGCAATGTATATGTAGAATTCTGCAGATTATAAGAAATAATTACAAATGTTATGTGTACTGCTCTGCCCAAGAAGAGTACAAGAAAACAAACACGTGACAGCTGTGGAAATGCACAGAACAAGACACTCAGTGAATGTGGTCATGAACAAGGTGTCATAACTAGAGAGAAGAGAACAGAATGCAAGTGAAAAGTATTAATTATTGATAAGGGATGGGTAATTACCACACTTCAGATCTACCTACCTGCTATAAGGAAAAGACAACATTTCTTAGCTGTCTAATAAGTGGAGCTGTGGGTTGCAGTTTGTTCTGTAGGCAGTTTTCTCTGTAGGCAGGATCTCTTCTGTGCTGACTGGCACTATCCTGCACATGCTACATTATTCCAGGTTACTGTTATTAGTCTACTCAAATCACTTAGTAGTAAGCAGGATAATTATTACAGTCAGATCTGATCAGAATACAGATTATAACAGAAGTCCAGTACTAAAATGCATTCCTCTTTGGGTCAGAAGGAAGACAGATAATACATGAAAAGAGTCCATTATTTTACCTCAGATTAAAACTACTGTGAGAGATATATAGTCAGCAGCAAACTTTAAGGTATGTCCTTTTGAAGCCACTAATACAGTAAAACCCTAACATTTTGCATGTGAATATTCACATGCAGGAGTCAGGATACACTTTAACATGCAAAACGGGTGAAAAAGCTTAATTCTGAGCATATACCTGTTAAACAGAGAACTGGGACTGCTTTCAGGATTCCTTTTGCTCTTTACTGGTTTCATTCTCTCATTTACTGTGTGTTCACCCTTACACAGTACTTTCACATTTAATAGGAGACAGAACTTATATTTCTCAGCATTTTATTTCAATCACCATCTCTTAATGACTACTTTGTTAATTGAATAAAGACTTCTATATTTATCATTTAATCTAAAAGATTAACATAAAAACATGTGACAATTTAACACCAGCAAAGCTAAACTTCAAGGCACAAATTGTATCCTGTTAGTTAACCATGGTACACCGTAATGAGAACATTCTTAACAAAATCCTTTTTAGTGGCAATGCACCTGTCTCCAGGCTTACAACATATTTGTTGTATCAGAGTAATCTTGCTAAATGTCAAGCTGGTTTGCACTTCTTCTTGTTTAAAAGTGGTATTAAGTTGGTAGGTTGATGGAGAAAGCATCATGATAGGTTTCTGCATTCTTTTTCTGATATGGTAGGAGATCAGCTGTCAGTTGGTAGCGTCAAGAGATTCTGGACCTCTAATGACAGCCCTCTAACATACCCCAGCATCTAGTCAGAGGTGAATCTGCTGACATCTACACTCATGGAAAAGCTATGTTCACGTTTGAGAAACCAATAACCTGCTCTGCTGCTGGACAGGTATGTGGATGTCAAAGCAGTTCATTGGTGGTGTCCTCCAAAGCTTTTCCTGACTACCATGAATTCAGACAACCCAGCAGGGCTCCTACTAGTTGCATGAGAGGACTCTGCCACTGGGGCCATGTAAGCATTTACTGAGACTCCTCTCACGAGCCACAGCTTGGCTACATCTGCCTTATTCAGACAGCTAAAGGGCACAGACCCTGCATTTGGTTTGACTCTTAGGCCAGATCACGATTATGGATCTGTGTTTACTTGCTTCAGAAAGTCCCCCTCTCTTTTTACTATGTTTGTGATT
This sequence comes from Agapornis canus, assembly GCA_036873685.1. Taxonomy (NCBI): domain Eukaryota; kingdom Metazoa; phylum Chordata; class Aves; order Psittaciformes; family Psittacidae; genus Agapornis; species Agapornis canus. The sequence goes on from JBAFWW010015082.1 coordinate 31,963, forward strand.
CCCTTTCACTGAGTGAAGGCACTGGTTAGCAGTGCAAGAAAATCTCTGACTTCACAGGTTATAAAAGGTGCCATTGTTCTAACATTTCTCACTCCTGCTAGTTCACGAAGTAGGAGACTTAAAGGACCTTATGCCACAAGGCATCTCTGTGGAGATTCAATGCTTACCAGTTTGCAAGATCACGCTCACAAATGAGTTCAGTGATTCCCAGACAAGGGATCATGACCTCTGGTGACATGAAAGAATCTCAGAAATGCAAGATGCAGCAGCTTTCATCTGGCAGACTGCAGCTGGACAGGGAAGCAGACTATCATTTTTGCCAGCTTTCAGGTGCCAGAAAATGGGTCCTAGCAGCTTAATCACTTGCCTACCTGCAACAATGTTGTTTTCCCTGAAGCACCTTCTGTGAATATAACCACCTAAAGATACTCCCTGTAGGCTGAAGACCTGACCTTTTAGTAACCTGTTTAAATCTGAATTGGGAGCAAAAAGCAAGTAGCCTCAAAAATAGCCCCAATATGGGGACAATGAAAATAGAGAGCACACAGAGAAATAACTATCAGATGGAGACACCACTGAGACAACCCAAACCAGATCCCCTGACTAGGGTTAGATTATGGCATCTCTGCTCTATTAACAAAATCCTTTTTCTAGGAATCCCCAGCCTTAAGTGTGGATGGCCAGAATAGTCCACAGGCAGTCTCTTAATGGCATACAGCAGGGATTACACAGGCTCGGAAGCTGGGAGACAAAGCACGTCTTTAGAGGGGCATGTGTGAGAGGCAGAGGCTCCCCCACCTTTCAAGCTCAACAGGGGCTGAGAAACTACAGCTTTGTGCAGAGAGATGATACCTCCAATAAGGTGATTGGCAGCATCTTGCTTCTGTGAAAGGCAGTATCTCCCAGCTCTTGCTGAGTTTCTAACAGCACGCTTAACTTCTAATTTGGGAAAGAAAAATACCATCTGGCACCTCAACTTTGAAAAGTTGCCAAACCTTGACTTATTCTCTGAATCCTCCCCAGGAAATCATGGGAACTACCTACCAAGAAAAGCATTACAAAGTGTGAACAAGGCTCACGTGAGCTAGCTGCATGTAATCTACTACAGCATGTCTTTAAACAGAAAAATAACTGATTTGGGGAAGTTTAGTCATGCAGCATCTGAAGAACTTGCTTGAGTTTCCAACTGGAAGTTAATGAACCACCACTGGTTCATTAAATTCTTGGTGGATTGTCAGAATAAGGAAACAAGATGTCTTTTCCGAATTAAGAAATTGGAGGTGACTTAGTTTTAGAAGGAGGGCTAACAATGAGCCTGCAGTATCAGCTGGACAACCCATGAGCATTTGATTCATTTGTGCACATTACAGTCTTATTTGTGCACTCTTTTGTGGGTATAAAATTATTCTGAAACAAAAAGTGTCAGAAGAATCATTTTGTCAGAAGAAAATGCATTCATGTCAGGGAAAAGGTTTTTAAATTGCAGCCAATAAGGAATTAAGAAAAGAAATATAAGGAAAGGCAAAATCTGGAAGGAGAAATACAATTGTTGTTGTTCACAACCTCATTATTTGTAACCAGCAGTATGTAAACTTCATATTATAATACAGATGCAAATATCTGCATCTGTACCTTAATTCTATACATACAAGAAAGAAAATAGGGAAAATGTTCAAGCATGCTCTATTTTGCTATTTCTGCATCCTTCAACACACACAAAGTTTAAGGAGTAACACATCAACTGGGCAGATTTATACTAAAACAAGCTAATAAATGCCATTGTAAATATTATGTGCAAACTGAAAAGTATAGCAAGATGCACTGTATTATATATAGATAAAAACTTCATAATAATATTAGTTCAAGTTATTTCAGAATAAATGTATTATATAATAATTTTATATATCTAAGTCACTAAAGCATCATACTCATCCCCATGTTGCTTTATTCAAGTAAAATTTCTTCTGAATTCAAACATACAAATTCAAGCCATTTATGTTTTTAAGTCTCATATACATATCTGTACAGAGAAGATGAAAAATGTATCTATTTAGTCTTTAACAATATGCTGAATAAAGATCAAGTGTACCAATTTTAGAACAATCCCTTTCTTTAGTCTAATAGTTAAGTTGCTATTCCACAGAGACAGATCTCCTTCTGCTCAAGTCTACTCCCTCTGTGATCCAATATATGCACAGTTCTCATTATGCTAACTGGAGCTGTGCATGTAGCTGGATACAAAATTCACATCCCTCATGCAAAGCTAGATATCACTGTGTTTGCAACACTGAGTCCTGACATGAGGATTTACAGACATGGAATGCCTTTCCACCATCTGCCAAAGTACCAAAATCCCACATCCCTGCGTCTCAGTTCATTATATTCCTATCCCTCCTGTTTCTTCAATCAGGCCATATAGTTTGCATTTATAATGCAGGCTCAGGCCAAAGCTCTCCTGAAGTTAATGGAAAGATTCCCTATGCCTTTACAGTCTCTGGAACATTCTGTGTTTCCCTTAGCTATTCCCAGCTCACATTCCTGCAATGCCACGGGAGGCAGTATTATGAAAATAGACCCCATTGTGTAAACAGTACTACAGAACTTCCTTCTGTGAAGCTTTTTCCTTCCTTGCCCTTTGCATGATTATTTGAATTTCAGCACCATTTCAGCATGTGTATGGCATAGGTGGCAGCTCGGTTTCACCCAGATTTTATCCATGGCAAAAGAAAAGTCTGTCACTCAGGGTGTACTTCATTCCATAAATTCAGTTTCATCTACTAGCAATGTATATATAAGAATCACAGGCATACCCAAGGTATTTATATGTTTAAGGAATGTGTCATACACTTTAAAAACAGGCTAGAAACAGGCGTACATGCTATGTCCTAACTCAGGAAGGTCTTACCCAACACAGTACACCCAAAGTGAGTCAACCTTTCAGCTAGGATGAAAGCAAAAGGTCAGGAAGTTTTCTAGCTGGACCAATAAGTACAGAGGAGCCTAAGATGATTACTTCATTCTAACTCATCCCATCTTCCTTCAGGATAATATTTCTGCAGTAAGAAGGAGCCTGGTGCTCATTCTGTGCACAAGTGAACTGAAATAGTGCTTGACCACAGAAGTGGAGACCTCAAAGCCAGGCCTGCTCCTGTCTTACAGCATCTCTGGAAAACCACTCTTGTGTTTTCACACTAACCCAACATTGTTCAACTTATCAGCACACTTGCTGCAATACAACATTAAACTGACACATATCCAACATGGGCAGAAAAATATTGATGTAGATAAAAGCCTTTAAGAACATAACGTGTCCTGCAGCAGCATTATCAAAGGTAACATACATCCAAATGTGCAGAAGATTGAATAACTGAGCTATTTTTTCACCCTCCACATGTACAGGATGCTTTTATCAAAGGGGAAAAAAAAAAAGGGGGTGAAAAAAAGAGAAAAAGTTTTTGACTTTCGTTAACCTTCTCTTGTAGTTCAGGTTATTTCTTTAATGCATTTATCTGCTTTAAAATTGTCTCCTTAGCCTCTCAAGGGAAACCAATATAATACACCATCACATTTCTCACAGGAGAAAAAAGAACACTTACTCTTAATAGGTGGCAATTTTGCCAGATGTTATTGACATAGTAAGTGCGAAATTTCAGTGATACTAAATGCAAAGTGCAGCAGATTAAAGAACAATGGAACAAAGTGCAAAATGAAGTTTAAAAAGCAGCAGTGTCAAAGTCAGAGAAAGTGTGAAAAAATTACATTTTAACAACACTATTAAGAACAAGTTTACTAATTACTGTAACTGGCACAAATTTAAAAGTACCTCCTTCGACTCAGAAAAGTTTTTTAAAGTGTGATTTTTTTTTTCTTGTCAGCATTTCTTCTTTCTGCACTGTAGCAGAGACATAACATTACCGGTACTAAAACAATGACACTTGGAGCTCTTTCTTTTTCACTTCTTAACCCTTTCTTACCGAGTACTATTGCTGTGAATCCTGCTATTTGAGCAGGGTAGTGAACTACAGAAAACGCTTTGATAACTAATACTGAACAGTTTAAAATAAAGACTATGAGATTGATTCAGTCATGCTTTACACATTCACCCACTGACAGTAATGGAATTTACACACTAAGAATGACTTCTCATTAAAAGTTTGGCAAAATCCTGTTTTCCCCTTACAAAAAAATCTATACAATGTGCACAGTTTCCTCATATTCAATTATTCACTAAAATGCAATAATAAAATATTACAGTTGAGATGTTCGTCTTCTATAAATCAGAGAAGCTCCACTGCTTCCAGTGGCAGTACACCAAACTCAAAGAACCCAATTTTCCAGATTTCATTTGTATTCTTCATATTGTATTGACAAATAGCACCCGTTTCTCAACTGGCACATATATATGGTCCTCTGCTGAATCCACTGCAACTACTCTTTGGCCACTGGAACTGGGACTGTAGCCCATACAGTCTTCAGTGAGACTACAGCCAGCAGCAGCACAGCTAAGACCTAAGCACACATCCATTAATAAATAAATAAATAAATAAAAATCAGACACACCAATTGAGTGCTTTAATGTTCTAGAAGTGAATCCTTACTTTAGCAGTGCTAGCACTTCTAAAGTCATTGCCCTGACTGGGTATGCAGCCATCCACATATCAGTTACAGAGGAGAGCAGGTGTAGTGTGGAAGACAATATGCTCATTCTAAACTGACTTTTTTTCCTTTTTTTATTGTCATAGCCTAAAGTCTAACACCAAAATCCTATGACTGAAATAAGAATATTCATTTTCCAGGGTAAATTACCAACATCACTCTTTATTTTCACTGTGTTTTCACTGTTCTGTGGGTATATCCAGATTACAGTGACTTCATTGTGAAGTACCCAAGATACTTTGGTGCAGCTAATTCAGACAGAAGCACAATCAAACCTGTAGTCCATGGCACTAGCTGCTCAAGTAGCAGGCCAGGGTTCTTGAACAATTCCACACTACCGCACATCGAAACTTAATCTCAGTATCATGCAAGATACACCTATATAGCAAGTACAATTCCAAATACAGCTTTAGTAGGTAATTCCAATCTCCAGTTATTGTCTGAGAAAGGGTTTAATTTAAAGACTATTTGGAAATAGAAGTAGTAAAGCATCAAGCTTTACTACTTTCTTATCTGTGACAAGGGAAAGATGACTTTGCACAGAGTGCAAGTAGCTTGCACTAATTATGATTCCATTAGTGGGAGTTCTTCTAGCATATCAATGGCTACCCTTTTCATGGAAATCTGATATTATGCAGCTGAATACATCTGCACAGCTTTCTTGGGGCACTTTTCTTTAAAGTGCATTTATCATAGTCATCTATCACCACTTTTCCACCTCATGACTGCACTTGACTCAATCAAATAATTTGTGAACTAGAAATAAAATTGGTTCAACTTCAAAAATTGTGTACTGTACAATTTGATGCAAGGCCTTAGGCTCTACCCACTTAAGAAAGAAAAGATGTGGCATGGTAGATGATTCATTTGCCAATGGATCTAATAAACAAGACTCAATGTATATGAAGTTATACTGTCTAGATCTTCATAAAAGTATGGGATTTCTTGTTTTGAGAGGTGGGGGAAGGAGACAGAAGTGGCGTTATTTTGCATCAATGAACTTTTTAAAGCCTCAGAAACCAAGTATAGATCCTGAACCTTGATGTCCAGTTAATATCATGCATTTTAATATTGTAAGCATTGAAAAATTGTCTATAGCAGATTTAAATGGAAATGTGCTTTTTTTCTTGTATTGTGGGTATAGCTCTCTCCCTTCTACTGTGAGCTAAACATGGTTGATAGTGGTCACCATTTTCAATACCTTTTATCAGAGATTATCATGAGTGAACTGTACCAATGATGTGTGTTGGCTTCCTGTAAGGTGTAATATTACTATCAGTCTGTTATGTCAAGTCTTCAGTAACCCATAGCTATTGATTTCACTGTATCAAACAGTATACATGTGCTAAACCAGATGACTACAAAACCCTTGCAGGCCCCTGGTTGCCCTTGCTCCCCAGCTGGTGACCTCCCCTCTTACAGATTTTAAAGGAGTTATTTGGCACTAAAATAAAAATTCTTTTGGCCCCCTTTACTATTTGTTTTTTTTTAGTAACAGTTTTGTCACATCTGATCAGAATCATCAGAAACATCACCATTCTAATCCTGGTGCAGGTCAGAATCATGCTCTATAGTCACTGTCTTCTATGTGAAAACCCACAGACAGACTGAGCCCTAGGACTAGAAAGCAGTTGTGCTGGGATCCTGAAGAAAGGTACTTGGTGTGCTTGGTGCAGAGGGAGCAGTCTGGCTCTCAAGAATAAAGTAAAAACACAGGAGTACTTTTTTAAGCACTCACAAAAGTTCATTGTGACTCAAGGTGAGTCTTTGGCTCCTCAGCCCTCTTGTTTTCCTTTCATCTTCAGCTAAGGAGAATGGCACATTCTGTGCTCTTTTCTGAGGTGGTTTGAGATTTTACAAACAACCAAGCAAAAAAGTGTAGCTTTTTAATTATTTCTATAGCTTTAGCATGGTAGTTTGTGGTGTAATCCTATGACCTCTGCTACACTCTTTACCTAGACTCTCCATTATGTCCAGAATTTTAGAAGCGTGATAATACCTCTTCTTTCTCATTCAGTGCTTACAATAAGGATGCGCCTCTACAAGTCCTCCCAACCACAACTAGTGGAAAAATAAGAGCCAGTTTTCACCATTTTCCCATTGTAGCTTTTTTTTGTTTTTTAATTTTCTTTCAGTGAGTTCAGAGTAATTTTGCCAACCATGACTAATTTTGAACCATGATGTCAGGAAGGGGGTGGAGGGTCTTTATGTGACTTGGTATTTTAGTCCTGACATGTTTGTGCTAAAAGAAAGTTCACTGTCTGGGATTTTATCACATTCAATTATTGCTATCAGCTTTTGCATTCAAGATGTATTCCTAAAAACTACCATTACAATAATTTGTTCTGCCTCCTCCTTCTAGACTGGCAATAATTGCCCACCCATTTCCCCCCTCCTTTATCTCCTTCTCACCTACTGAGTCTCTTCCAGTTCCCTAGGGGGGCCTCATCAGAGCTACATAAACCTTTGCTATAAATATATTTTACCTCCTACTGCACTCTTAATGGAACTCTTTGATCTCTCGCTGAACTATAGTGGACTTCTCTGAGATAATGTTTAATATTTTGCTGGACGTACAAGTATCCTGTAAGTCAATAAAACTGCCTTTTAAAGTTACAACTCCATAAAGAGTCATCTCTCTATTATGGATTCTATATGAGGAACACTATACAATTTCTTTCTACGCTACACCCAGGTTATAGTCCATCTCCTCATTCTTCTGGAAGTGCTTTTCAAACCACTTTGGGAATAGCTGAGGTCACACATTTTGACTTTGGCATATATTTATTTTTTATTTTTTTCCTGTGACTCTGCAAAGAAACTGTTGGAGTGCCATGAATATTAGTTTAGTTTGTGACTATTTTTGGCCATTTATAATCCAATTCAAGCCCAATTAGAGAGATTAATAATCAAAACATGTAGATGAAGGAGCCCAAACACTGAATTTCAAAGAAAGAGAGAAATCAGATATGGTAAACATCCTTCATTCAGTAATTCTACCATTTCAATCACATATAAATCTACAAAAACATGTTTCTGGCTTTAGCTCAGCATAGCTAAAAAGAAGCAATATCATTCATTCACATGCAATTGTATCTCAAGGTGACAAACATCATCAATTAGATTAGCTTTAGAGATTTCTATAGCTTGGTGCTGACACCACATAGCAGCTTTGCATCTTTTCCAAATCTGAATCAAACTCCTCCAACAGTTGCCTAAATCTACCTGAAAAGAGTTAATGTCACTGTTAAAGTGCTAAGGGTGGTAAAATGCTCATACCACATATGAGCAGTTCTCATTACCTGCCTTGCAAAATTATAGTAAGCTTTCTGTATTCTTTTGATAGTTTCAGTCTGGCCACTAGCATCTTCACTGGAAGCAGACAAGATTTTCAGAAGTTGAATGAAATTTTGCAAATAGACACCTCCAAATTACAAAGTTCCTGCCCTTTCAGAGGCTGCACATTACACTTTTTCACCTCTCTCACCAATTAACACGATAGCAGAGAAGTCGAGTAAATCACTGAAAATCTAAATAATCACAAAACTGATTCTGATTTTTCTCACCTTTATTTTATGTTCATTTCAAATTCAACAGTAAAATATTCCTATCCTTGGCTGGATGTGCTGTTTTCATACAGCATGCTCTGCCCATGCCCCCATAAACCTCAGCGAGTAAAAAGAGAAGGAGCAATAACAGAAAGCTCAGCCTCATACAGTCTGTTCAACTAATCAACCACACTTATTTATTCACATGGGCTAGACATCTAAACTCAGAATGACCTTGATACTTTGAGGCTACTATAAGGAGGCAGAACTATTTGAAACCCCAGAGAATTCCAAAAGACATTGATTTAAGAATCCACTTTTAGATCACTTTGGAAATGAATGTAAAAGCTGCATTTCATCATACATGGAGTAAAACATCATGTTTCTGCATTTTGCCAGCATGATATGAGGCGATTAATATATACTAGTAAAAGAGTGTTGATTTCATTATTATTAGGCTTGTATATCTCTTACAGTCATTACAGGTTTTACGCTTTCCAAGTAAAACCTTCCAATCTATCTTTTTCCCCTGAATTTGCATGAAATTGACACTTTTTCCTAAAACTCCCCATGAAATTAGCACTTTTCTCAAAAGGTCACATGAAATTTTGCAATACGGCTTTTTCTGCAGTAGTGTTTACTACAACATGTTGAAGAATTCTCTTTTCCAGCACAGCCATTGACAGATATTTTCAATAGGATGGGGAAGTGATAGGCCACAGCAGTAGTAAAAATTTGCCTTCAGTTGTGTGCCTGATTTGACAACTCCTTAGAAATCATCCAGTAGGTCATTTCTACATTAACTTCTCCGTGATGTCTTGAGGAGGTAAGAGCAATTTGGAGATAGGAAAGAGAATAATCAGGAATTTTCTCAAGGATGTATTGAAAATGTTTAAGACTTGCAATTGACATCTATGTAAAACTATGAATTACTACTGGGAACGTAAACTTTAATGAAAGAGATGGATAAAAGTTACCCCTCTAAGCTCTCTTTATCCATTCTTCAAAACATAATGCAAGACAAACACACTGAGGCAATATGAGGAAAAGGTGTGTGTTACAACCAAAACTCCCCCTTTTTGCCATTTTTTATATCTTTATATATAAACTCAAACACTTGCTCTCTTTTCTTGTTCTCATTCCTCACCAGAAAAAGATAATAAGTGTTCGTTCTATCTACAGTCTTCTCAGAAAGCTGTCATCCCTTATTGATTGCACCAAAAATACTAACAAAACAACTTGTTCTACCCTCTTCTACTTCAGCCAATTTCTTCTTAGGGGAATAAAGACCTGACTAAAATAATGTGCCTAAAGCACACCTGCAGAGGCTGTTCTCAAGGCTCTTGATTCTCCTTCATCCTGATTCTTGAAGAAATGTCACTGCAACCACAGGAAATAAACCAAGATTTCTACTGGCCATGTACACCGATGCATTGCCAACAAGGTCTTCTGAACACCAACCCTCCAGGAGACATGCAGGATGCACAATCACATAAGAAAAGGTAAGAAAATTCCTCAAAAACAATAATGAATGCATTGACATAATGGCTGCGATGAGCTGCAGTCTACTCGCACTCTCTCCAAAACCACATAGCAACTGACAGGCTTACAAAAATTAAAAGCAAGAAACAGAGAACTTCCAAACCTCAGAGAAAATAATGAAATATATCTTCCACTTTGCTGGTTGCGGAAGCTCAGAAGAGAAAACAGAAAGGCATCAGGCTCCAGAAAACTCACAAAATTACAGAATCCGTTTGCTTTACAGGAACCATTCCAATTTAAATAATACAGCAGCAGCAGAATTCCTAGTTATATCATTAGAAAAAAGGATCCTTAGAAAAAGCCCTCAGTACTAAAAAAATAAAGTCTTACATAGTAGGAATGAAAGGAATATAAAGGCAATATAAAGAAAGAAAGGAATATAAAAGCAGCATTACTTTCCAAAAGAAAGAGTCGCATGTGTTTAGATTCCTGGAATGTGCTTTTCTGCAATTTCAAATATTTCAAAATGGAAACTTAACTCCTAGTTTTTCTTTTGATAATTACAGAATTACAAAAACTGTTGCATACTCCTAATCTTCATTCCAGTTGAAAAATGGTTTTAGTTAAGTATTTACACAGTGCTTTGGAACATTACAATATACAAGTAACTCTGGACTGGATGATTTCTGTGAATTCCTTTGTTAGTAATGGCATGTTCTCTCAATGTCTGGGGGGAAAACATCAACTTGACTTCAATGCTCACCTTCCTGAATGATTTTCTGGTCTCCTCTGAAAATTTTCGAAGTACTTTTCCCCCAAATAAGGAGATGAAAATACTGTCAGATCCAGCTCCTTCACTGCCATTTTTGTCAAGACAAATCTTACTCTAACCAGCTTTTTTACAGAGTCTGTCCTGCAACGCTGTTGTCCATTGAAACAGGCTGCTATTAGGAGAATTCTGAAGCCTTCAAAAGCAAAGGTTAATGGAATGAAAAAGACAAAGTCTTATAGGTATGAAAGGAGACTCAAGCCAAGACAGTATAACCAGCATAGTTTGAAGGTGTAATTTTTAAATTTGTGGTTTATGTTCTGGGTTTTAAACAAAACAGTATGACAGATATGGGAAATAAATATATGAAAACAGGTGGCAGAAGTAAAAATAGAAAGACAAGGCAAAAATGAAGAGAAAGGGACTGCATTTAAGGGTAATTAAGGAAAAAGCACAGTGCAATGAGCAATAGAGTAGAGGCAGGGTTAGTACAGAAAGCTAATAGAATTTGCTAAACCAATTGACATACTTAGAAAAGAACAGACAAGCTTTCAGGCATACAAGCCTTTCTTTAAACCTGAAACAGCAGGGAGCACAATGAAACTTTTCAGGTACTGGGTCTCTTATTACCCACCCACAGACGTCAGGATCCTGACTGGTGAAGGAGGCATAGATTAATGATAGGTGACACCATCTGAATTATCCAAATACTGACATCCAGAAAGTATTAAGACACCACCAAATCAAGATATGCTACTATTACTATATATAAGCTAAATCTGGGGTCTGTTCTCATCCCATTGTTAACTCCTCACATTTCCTATGATCTTTTTAAGGAGACAGGACCAATTCCAGGGTTCTTAAGAGACTCTGATAATGCAGCACAACCTACTTTTAGACGCACAGCTGATCCCATAAGCAGGGCAGCACTGTTCTGGTCTTTCATTTTGGTGAAATAAGAGACCTATCCAGTCACTGAAGGATAATAGAAGTTGTATAGAAAAGCAAAGAACAACATTTAGTATGCCACAAGATTCTCAGCTTCAATTTAGTATTATTGTTTAACCATTGTCCCTCCTTAGGGTGATGGTATCACAGAGTTCAGGTATTACTATTGTTTTCACACAGATGATTAAGTGTTGTGCCCAGTATACAGTAGAACTGTATTTGAATTAGAGTTGATCACAAAGGATGCCAACCACCTGGAGCACACCTGCATTCATTAGAAGTTTGGGGTTTTCAGCAGGGTCAGGGCTTGATACAACATCTTTTACTGAATTTACCGTAATAAGGACAATATCAACCACCAAAAACTAGAACCAGAACATACTGTCAAGATGATCCTTCCACTTCACTTTAAACTACAACAGTAACAGCAGCATGTTAGAATGACAGACTGTTCCCCAACTACTATTATTTATTGCAGCAGCTCCTGGAGGACTAGTAGGTCGAGGCCCTCTTGTACTTGGTGTTGTTTGTGATATACAGTAAATAATAGTCCCTGTCCCCAAAGCGCCAAAACTAGCAAACTGACACACAACCTTAAATATTTAATACACTTTTCATACCAAAGTAAATACCCCACTCAGATCAAGATGCTACAAGACACAAACAAATGTTTCATACTGTAGTAATCTGAGCAGATTAATTAATATTTCTTGGAGTTTTCCTTTTGTGTTCAAGACATAAAGGGCCTAAGAAAAGCATCTGCAAGACACACTTCTGTTTCTAGCCCAAAAGGGTATACCAAAAAGCAAGCTTACTTATTAATGGCTAAGTGGAAAAACCTAGGGACACATGCAGGGTATAATTCTGAGCTTACATATTCCTATACAAAAGAGATATGTTGACTTCTACAGAGTCTTAGAGAAAGGAAGATATTTCTTTAGAGAAAGCAACTACTATGCCTGAAAGGGTAATTCTTACAGAGTTCTGTGGGAGCAAGGATGGTATTTCTGTTGCATAGGTAAATCCATCCTCTTTAAAAACAAAACAAAATTGGACATGCATCTGCAAAGCCATTACCACTGTCACATCTCAGAAACACTATTGTGAGCGCCTCTCGCACCAACATCATTCACGGTGTGTAACAAACCCACAGTCTATTCTTTTGGGTAGGCTCATGGCTTTGATAGGCTCTTTGGTTTCTTTCTTCTCAATTTTTCCTACTATAAGAAGGCAGTATACAAATTCCACCCTTTCACCTTGAATTTTTGTCTTCAATTTATGGTCATATCTATAAACACTTGTTCAGGTCCTTATCTTCTGTTTTTACCCTTACTACCTTGCTCATTGCAGATCTTCCTTTCCAGCCTCTTATATGCTCATATCACATTCTTCTCTGTACAATCCTGTACAACCAAGGAACTTCTGCCTTGCCTTTCAGTCTGACCTGATGTATCTTTCCCACACTTTGAATCCATCAATCCCCTGATTATGACATTTAAGTTCCTTCCCCCATTTCAGAGCTTTCCTCTGCTTATTTATTCAAGTTGGCCCTTACTGCACCTCCTCCCCACCACTCTGGCAGCAATTCCAGCTCTGACAGCTGACTCCCTATTTCTCTGTCAAACTAATAATGGTCTCTTCCTTGCTACCCCTTTTTAGCCAAATAGCAAGGCCACTGCCCTATATTTCTTTTAAATTCCTTGTCAGTACATTCTTCTGATGAAATGCCTACATGAAAAAGTGCAGCAAAGGCTGGTAAGAATGCTGGGGTAGGAACTGAGTGAAACTACTTTTGCCTAAAGCATTGAGACCAAAGGCTGCAAGTGCTTCCCCTGCTGCCTGTTCACTCATGACTTGCAGGAACAAGGTCTGTGCTTGACCACTGCCCCATTCTAACCTAGCTCATTGCCTGCTATTTTACAAAATCTATTAGCTAGGATAATACCACCTCAGTCTCCATCTCCACATTGTCCATCAACTTCTAAGCAGAAAATGGGTTTTAACTGAAGGCAGAATTTGGCCCGTTTCCTTAATTACACATGGTTCTGTCAGAATGCTCTTACATTAGCTGGGGACACAAAGAAAAGGAGAAGAAAAATTAAATTATGGAGAAAGGGTTTAAATCAGGGAAAGTCATTAAAAAGACATCATTAGATATATGGGAATTTAAGCAGCTTTTAACAAAGAATGCAGCTGGAAAGAAAGCCTAACTGTATTTTAAAATCTGACAATTATAAATCCTAACCTTTCAAAGACAACACTGCTATACATTGAGGAAGGATAGGGAGATTTGTTTCATGCAAAGGCAATGATAATCCTAAAATTCAAGGACAGATAAGAGGTATGGCTCAGTCTTATGTTTATAAAGTGCTATGCATCCACACTTACATAATATATTTTTTCCAAATCCCAAATCCCCTAATAGTGTGATGCATGTTGGCCCAAGTACAAGCATCAGAATGTTGCAATAAATTAAGTTCTAACACAGCAGCACAGGCCTCTTTATTTTCCTATGCACAACTATGCGTTTTCACACATACAGCAGACATGTGACCAAAATCACAAAACAAAACCCCTGATTCTACATGTCTGTGAGATGACAAAACTTCCAGCCGGGTAAATGCAAAGTGAACTACATAGCGCAAAAGCAGAGTCCTACATAACTGCATGCTACATCTTGCAAGATTCATACTGAGTTTAATTAGAATAAGTACTTACTTAAGCATTAAGTGAATATCGCATAAAATATAGATTAGTATCTAGAATCAGAAATCAACTGCTGCCAGCTTTACCTAAATATTGGTATGACAGAATTGAAATTATATGGACATAACCTTATATATACCTCATCAGACTTTCTAATCCCTCACAATTTGTTAGAGTGATCACCATTAAAAAATTTACAGCTTAATTTTTACAAATAATTAGCATTAGTCTGGCTTTTATGGTATTTTCTATAGCTAGTGTATAGAATAGCTAAAGATTATTAAGATGAAGTTACTGACTTGCAGTGCTACTTATAAGAATATTAATGGAAGTTGCTGTATTCTGTCTGTTATGAAATTTCAAGTGTAATAATTTTTCCTGCTTTTCTGTTTTAAGCAGACTCCTCTATGAGTTTCCACATATCTCCAGTAGCTGTAAAGAGTCTATTACTGTAGGAACTGAATATCACCGCTGCGTACTCTATGTGTAATAGCAATGTATGCTTTTATAATAAAAATAGCTGGTGAAGGTCAGCACTTTTTCCGCATTTGCTTTATACTGATATATGACAATCCTGATAAGAAAGAGATAGACCTGCCATATTTATAATGAATCATTTTATAATCAAATACTGTATATTAATCTGGTCTCTGGCCAATCTAGCACCTGGCTGCCAAGTTCATAATTACTCCATTCTACAGTGAAGTGTATGAAATAAATTAATTTCATGCCATTTTTGGTCTTCCTCTAAAGTGCATTTATTAGCTGGCAAGTGTCGACAACAATTAAAGTTTGTTAATTCAGCTCTTGATTTTTGCTATTGAAATTCTTTTTGATGTCCCTTTGGTCCATATTCTCAAGTCCAATCCATTTTTTATACTTATTTTACATCTTCTTTCTTTGCTTAGTGATTTTATACTTTACAGACCTGTTTCAACTTGTTCTCTAGTGAGAATTTCAAACTATATATTTTTACCCAAACTCCAGCAAGTCTAAAGCTAAAATCATGAACATGCTTAATATAAAATTACATTTGGATTGCTGACTTCTATGGCACATCCAGCTGTAATGATACATTACTTATCAATCCCTCATTTTTAATGTCAGACATGTTATGTTAAGCTAGCTTGTTCAAGTAATGGATTTACTGATTAGTTCCTGTTTTGGTCTATAATTGTTCAATGATTTCCTCAATATTAGCTTAACCAAAAAGCTTATATATAATTCTTTGCAATATGCTTGACAGAAATACAGAAAGATTCACGAAAGATCACAGTTTAAGTTAATCAATAAAGGTTTTATCAAGAGTTTTTATTTATAGCTAATGCAAATGTTAAAAAAATGTTACAGCCATTAATTATTAGCAGTTTTTTTAAAGCACAAAGTAAGAGTTGAATAAATGTACTTTAAGACACTTAAAGCCCAGGCATTCTTTTTAAAATGACTAGCTAAAGAGCCCCTTGGGCTGTCTTTTTACTGCTTTTCAAAGCTCTAATAGCACTTTTTCACCAAAGACACACCCCTTGAATCCTCGGAGAGATACAATAGCATAATTGTTCTTTTAGGTTTTAAGGCCTTGACATATCTGTCAGTGAAAGAACAGTGAATAATAATACCAAAACTATTTTATGCAAATTCCACTTAGAGGTTTCAAGATTTTTGTGAGACTGATCTTGCCTCCTTGTTGACAGTTTTATTGTCACATTAGCTTTACATGAGAAAGTGGTAAAGTTTTCTTCTTTGTTAAATAATACCCCATTTTAAAATCTTTTAGATAAAGTTAAAAACAAATACAAAAACAATGAGATGGAAACATCAATTTGGAAAGGTATCAAAGGAGAAAACAGTAGTCACTTGTAAGAATTTTTCCCACTGGCTTTCATTTTTCAGATTATAAATCACACTCATTATAATGTGTAATATGTACAAAATGAATATTTACTTGCATATATGTGTATATTTACACACACATATAGGGTTATGAATAAAACATACCAGGATGTGTATTCTTAGGCTAGTCAATGATGAATGGCTCATATCTCAAGGTCGCAAAGCTACCAAATACTTTCTGTGTATCTATATGTTCATAGGCAGCTGACTGTATACAAACAAAATGCATGCTAATATGTTGCAACTACTCGATTCAGCTGGCAGAGAGGGGAGGAGAAAAAAATATATGCATACATCATAGAAGATGTTTTTAGGTCAGTTTTGCAAGATTTCCTGAGATGCAGAGATCTGAAGGAGATGTCGTGTCAGATACAGTCACAAATACATCTCTCATGGTTTAACCCCAGGCAAAAAGCCCCACACAGCCACTCACTCCTCCCTCAGTGGGATTGGGGGAGAGAATTGGAAGGGTAAAAGTAAGAAAACTCGTGGGTTGAGATAAGCACAGCACTGCTCAGCAACAGTGGAAATATCAGAGTGTTATCAACATTATTCTCATTCTAAATCCAAAACACAGCACTGCACCAGCTACTAGGAAGAAAATTAACTTTATCCCAGCTGAAACCAGAGCATCTAAGACACATTAGCAAATATTCATAAACACAGGATCTGTGAACAGATCTTAGATGGAGACTGGAGCCTGTCTACTCCGGTGCCAAACAGTATAGTATAGGTTTCTATAGAATTTACTATTAAATAATTCTGGAAAAAAGGATTTTTTTCTCTTTCTACTACACTGGAAATGATTTTGCACTTTGCTTTACTATCTTGTTCACTAAAGAAAGAAATAGATTTATTCAGAACCAGAAGAATCTTTTGACTTACATTTAAAAACATCCTCAGATTCCTCAGACCATGGCTTTAGATCCGGTCCAGTCCAGTGTCAACTCTTGTGACTCATGTCAGAGCAAGAATGACTATGTTTAAAGAACAAGAGTGCAGCAGGGATCATAGCCCTCTTTTTGGGGAATGCCTGTAGGATTTAACAAGGGGAGACTGTTTTCCTTTCCTCTATATACTTGTATATGAAGCTGGAAATTCAGCCAGCTCTCAGGTCAAAATCTGTTACAGTAAAGAAACTACAGCATAAAAATGTTATAGACTGAAAGAACAGGGCTCCCTGTTAGCCCAGCTTCTGTGGAAAGCAACCCCAGAATGAAATCCAAACTTCTTGCAAAGCAAGGAAAGAGAGAATATCCCAGGACAATACCAATATTTAACCCTTGAATTTTTCAGTCATCTAAACCCAAAGGCACAGATAATCTTTCCTGGAAATGGGAGAGGAGATAGGAATTGTGCTATATGGTTCCCTATCCTGTTCATGAGCACTGATGTGTCCGAACATACAGAACTCCTCTGCATACAGACGGTAGGAAGAGAGGATTCACAGCATCCAAGAGATATATGCTGTGCAAGTGTTTTTTGTGATGGATTTTCCTCTGTTCAAATGTATTCTTGTACATTTATATCATGCCTCTAATCTGACTGTTTTCAAAGCATTGTCTCAACTTATAGACACCCATTTGATTGCAGAGGCGTGCAGAACTACCCAATACTGGTGGAAATGTAGCTGTGCTCAAGGGCATACTATGAATCTGTATGATTATGAAAATAATCCTGGGATATTTAATATTCATGAGGAGCAAACATGACCTCCAATTTTAAGCTCTTACCTGAAAGCACTATTACAGAGTAAACTGCACAGAACTGTAGTATAATAAAAAGTTATTTTGCATAAAGTTGTGCAAAAACTTCCACATTTAATGTAAAATGGATTCATACTATTTTTATACCGAAACCAGTGGTATCAATTCTTAGTATTGAAAGTCATGAAGCACCAGGTTCAAAAGTACTTAGTTTTCTCTTGAGTTAAACTCATTATATAGACACAAATCAGATTCAAATTTACCAGGTGATGCCTCCACATTGCAAAAAATGGGGAGATTCACAGGACTTTTCACTCTCAGAATGAAGTCAATAAATACCTCTGATCTGCAAAACTCCACACTGGCATTTGGAAAGCAAAAGACTGCCATTGACTCTGTATCACTTAGTCCTGGTGGTAAACAGCACCTTTACCAAAGACCTGCAGTATATCCAATAGAATAATTGTAAGACTAATGGATCAGCACTGTGTAAGGTTTTCAACACAGTGCTCAGTGAACCCAAAAGATACACTGTTAATGAGACAGCTCCCATTAAGTCACAGAATTACAACAACAACAACAAAAAAGACTGTGCTCTACAGATTGGAGAAATGCAAAGACCGCTTGAGATGTTTTTATCTCCCCCCACTAAGTTGTTCTTTAAGAAATTCATACAATTCAAATGTTAGGTACTCAACCAGCCTTCTCCACTGGCTCAAGCTGGTCTGATCTTTTGGATCCTCCATGACAGATAGTCTTTTTGATAGAGATGATGGGGAAAGAAAAGCCCTCAGAGAAGTCTGCCCAAAACCAATTTAGGAGGTGATTTTCCAAGGCATGGAACCATCCCAACAGAAGATATTTGTGGATACATATGAAAATATGCACATTTGCTCCTTTCATTGTACATGTAACCACAAATTACAGGTTACAAGCATTCAATGTCCTTGAAATGGCATTTCTTTCAAGGTCAGTGAGTGAGAAGTGGGTGGATGCCAAAAGTTTGGAGAGGAAGTATGCAGCTACTAGGTTTGCTGATAAATGAAACAGAACAACTTTTTTTGTAGTGAGAAGAGACAGGGAGAAAGATGTAGTTTTTTATGGATGTGGTGGTACCAGAGTGCAGAATAGAAAGTGCTTGGACTTTCAGGTTGCTGTTTTCTGTCTGGTGCTAGAAGTGACTGAGGGACTTAAAGGAAGTGGGAGGAAGCCTGGTGACAGGATCCAGTTTCAAGTCTTACAATGCCATCCTTCAGACCCTGCCTTTGATTACAACGACACCTCACCCACTGCAGCCACAGCCTATGGGTGTGGAAAAGATGAAAAGAATGCTTCTGAATGTCTTCCATGTGGGCCATGCAATCCTGAAATAAGGAATATCCCCTTTAGGCATCAGAAGGGAACAAACAGAGAAAAGCCCTCAGTGGGATCTGACCAGCAGGTCCTGGGCCATGGGCAGAGTAGGGGAGTCCTGAGGGGCATTGAGCAGTTCTGAGCCACCTGCTTGGAGATTTCAAGTGGAAACAACCATTGTTGTGTGAAGTATATGGACTGCACATTAAAATCCAGTAGGAATGCACAAAAGAATGCAGTAGGTGACTTTTGTTTCAAGTAGTACATCTGTATGATCCATAAAGGAGTTCCATGAAATTACTACAAATTCTGCATTCCAACAAGCAGTAATATCAAAACCCATACTTCAGGCCTTTAGCTGGTCAGGAAAGATTTATTTCTTCTAAACACATAAAAAAGACAACTGCCTTGTTCTCAGCCAGCACAGACTGGCTCTGACAGGATACAAGCACAGTAGTTAACATATATCTAATGTGAATTTTCATTTATAGATGTCTGATTGATATAGCTTTCTTGAAAAACTTAAACTGGTAGGGATACCAGGAACATGCTGCATTCCCCTGCAGCCTTAAGTAGCTTTAATTTCCTGAATGTCTTGTGATCATCTAGATTTTTACAGTTCTTTCCACTTTCTTGGACTCAGGTACTGGGACATGGTGGTCTTTCCAGTTCTGTTCCTGTTGACTACATGAGGTCCTAACTAACTTTAAAATAGATTTCTGGGATACTCAGAATCAATACATATAATAATGACTTAACATTGTATGAAGCTCCATTGAAAGCAGATTTTGTTCTGAGCACCTTGGCTCTTTCAGCTGAATTTTAACATAGATCTAACATTTAGTTAACTAATTTCTATCTAATTATTTCAAAACTCCACTTACATTCTCATTAATTCCAAATTGATAGCTGATCTATTATCAATTGTTGTCAGGCATCACAAGTACATTATGGTATAAATATAAGTTCATCTGGTTCATCTGTTCTCTGAACTAAAAATGGTATCCTAGGGATACAGACTGTTCAGGAATTGGTTCATGTGGAGGCTGTAATGCAATTTAAAAAATTCTAAATAAAAGAAAAGAAAAGTATGTGTCTTTAGTATAACTTGAGAAATCAGAGAAGGTTTTGGGGTGCTTTTAGCACGATGCAGGAAGGAGGAAGTATATAAATGTATTTTTAAATACAAGTAAAGACCTTTTTGTCCTGCTTCACCTGCTAGTCTATTTATCTCTTCATTTTGTCAGCGCTATCTTTAATTCCCTGTGCATTCTCAAGCATCAGCTCTAACCTGAGATCATTTCATCTTTATATCTCCATGTATGCAGCTGAAGCTTCTCTGCCTGCACAAGCTTTGTTTTACTGCTGATTTAGGATGTAAAATTAGATGTCTACATCCAAAATACACCTTTCTACAAATCCAGCCCACCAAATAAAAATCATTATCTTAAGACATGTCTATCGACAAAGGTTATGCTTTTTCTGAGCTATATTAATCTCTTTGTGTAAACATCTCTAACTTAATGGGTTTAGATCAGAGCTATACTGTTTTGAGTAAAAGGTGTGATTACTGTGAAGTTGAGATGACTAGATCAGCTCACCATCACCCTACAGCATACACAAACCTATTATCATTGGAATTGTGAGAGTGTTTGGGAAAACCCAGCCTTGGTAAGCAAATTCCTTGCAAAAACCACCGGAGAAGGTGAGTAACCTGTCACAGGGAGTAACCTGTAACAGGGAGTAACCTGTAACAGAGAGTAACTGTGCTGAGGAGAGGGGAGATTTAGATTGGATATTAGGGAAAACTTCTTCACAGAGAGGGTGATCAGGCATTGGATCAGGCTTTCCATGGCAGTGATGGAGTCACTGTCCCTGGAAGTGTTCAAAAACCATGTAGATAAAGCCCTCAGTGATATGGTTTAGTGGTGGTCTTGGCATTCCTGAGGTAGTGGCTGGACTTGAGGATCTTAAAGGTCTCTTCCAACTTAGTTGATTCTGTGATTCTATGATACTGTGAGCCAAAACAGTTTTCACCAGTCAGGAGGGTGAGCCATGACACAAAGAGTAACATTTCACATTTAGCCAGAAGGCATGTAATCCATAAGTAAATAAGAAGGATATCTAAAAGCTGCAGAAGCAGTTCTCTCACTGCCAGGCACGTTGAATTGCTGCTATGCAACTCAGGAAGGGGGGTCGGATAGAGGCTATGGGAGCTGAGATGAATGAGGAAGGGGGGTAGCCTTGTCTTGCAGAAGTGTTTCCTTGCATCTGTCAATTGCTTCAAAGGGCAAAGCTAACAAAGAGGCAGGAAAGGGCTCTACCCTGCCTTTACAGTGTTTAAGTCCACCTCAGGACTTTACAGCCTTCATCAATGATCAGTTGTTAAAGGTGGCAATAGGAATAGCTGCTGTGGCAAGTAAGGACCCAAAGATAGAGCTGAACAATCTCATAAGAGACAGAAAATGGCTGAAAGATACTACAGAAGAATGGAAGCTCAGGACAATAAATAGAAAATAAGAACAGTAACAGGGGACCCTATCAAAGTACAAAGAGAATGGGAAAAACCACCACATGGAGAATGTGATTTATAAGCACAACACAGCACTGTGCAGATTATGTTAATGACTGTTCCAAGTGAGAAAGCAGGGGCATCTTAATGTGCCTGGAGGTAAGCTCCCTCCCACAAGGCTTCCAAGCATGGCTTTTTCAGCCCCCTCCTTTTCAATAACTAGAGAGGAAATGTTATAAACACTAAACTCTTCAACATAAGAGGCACATGAGGAACTAAGCCTCACCCAAATGCTCCCTGTTCTTCAACACTCTCTGGAAGACACTAAAGAGCTTTACACATCACCTCTAAAAAAAAACACAATGAGGTTTTTTTTCTCTGACTCTCAAAGATCATTTTCTCAGGCTATTGATTTGACCATATTATTCCTCTTTCTGCACCCCCTTGTCTGGCTCCATGTTATGCTATTACATCAAGCATAAGCATCTAAAGCTTTCCATGTACCACCAGAGTCTACTCAGCCTATGCGTCATTTCTCAAGCAATAGCTCTCATTTCTGACCAACTCATGACGTTAGCATCTTTATCAAGCTTATGAGGTATCCTAGCATGAACCAGTTGCCTATTAGTACTCTCAGAGAGTTTTCAGAGCAAAAATCCCTCTGAAACACTCTCTTTTTGCCAATTATTTTGAGGCTGTAATAGTCCTGATTCTCTTCTACAACAGGAAAACAATTTTTTGTCATGGACTAGGTTGCATTTCCCAGTTTATCTTGAGATACCTGAACTCGTTCTAACATTTGAGTTTGAGACAGGCTCCTTCAGAGATACATTTACTTACAACAGCTAGCAGTAGACACATTTAAGGCAAATATCAGTCAAGAGTCAGAAGAATAAGGATTCACTGATCTTGTCTTTTCTTCAGACTGCCAAGCCATGAAGACCATCTTCTAGAAGGTTAAGCAATGGTGTAAGAGGAGCCTCAACATTTCCCTTAATAATTGATTCTTAGCTTCATCTGAGCTTGGCAAGGACTACCTGCTGGTCAGATTGGTGCTTTATATTTCTTTCACAAACCAAAATAAGAAGAAAGAAGGTAAGGACTTTGTCCTTTCTGCCTTTAGTCTGCTTCTTCCAACAAACATATTCTCCTGTCTCATCCTTTAGCTTTTGACATTTTTTGAAGAGCTCCAGACAGTACCCCTTCTAAACTCCATAAGTCTCCTACATGCAAGAGCACAATGCAATCTTTCACTGCCTTTCTTCAGCCTCATCCTAACATACTGACGCTAATGCTTATTGCTCTTTCCTTACCTGTATTATTTAGATATTCTCTACCAATACACTTTCTACTGATTCTGTTTAATTCCTGGGGTGTGCCAACAGCTAAAATTTCTAGTCTCGACTTCACCAGGGCAGAGTAATTTTTTGATAGGTAGTTCAGACCTTTCGTTAGCTGAAAAAATGACAAAGTGTAGATTTTAATGTGTAACATCACTTGAAATGCATATAAAATTAATTTGGTGGACATACCTAGTTGTACAAGTCAACTGTCTTAAAGTGAGTAAATGCTCAAAAATGAAAGCTCCTATTAATTTGAATACTGGGGAAAATGCTAACATTTGGACTTTAACAGTGTCTAATGTGTGCTATTACTGGCCTTGTGTTGGTCTCTTCATTGCTTGAAGGCCAAAATTCAACTTCAAGAAAAATAATCTAAGAAAATAATCACAGAGATGTATAGAAAAATACATAAAAGCATCCTTGACACAAAAAAATGTAAATCACAACACTTATAACTTATTTTCTTTACTTTCTCCTCCCTTCTTTTTCTAAGGCATAAAAATAAAACAAAACAAAAAAAAAAGGAAACCTGGCATAGTTATCATTCATGTTGATGTCAACAGCCTTACATAGACAGGTTACAGGAAAATACCACCCCAGGGATCCTATTCATGGTGCACAGCAGGGCCCTGTCTGTAATTACTGTGGCCTAGTTATTTCTCAGGGAAAAAAAGTCCAGCACCAGATCCTTTTTTTTTCTTAATAGGTGAAGTTGAACCTAAAGCACTGTAATTTTAATCAAATCTTTCCCATCTGCGTGTAGTGTCTCTGAGAAGTTGAAGATTTAAGTGTACGTTGTAGGGTTTTCTGAATAGTCCCAGAGGGGGGAGAAAGGGCAGAGAGGCGGTAATTATGTTACACTTAAAGGTATTTCTGTTGCCAAGGAAGGGGGTTTTTTCTGTTATGGGTTTGGTTTTTTTTTTTTCCTTTCTCTCCCCGTCTCTTTTTCCCCTTCCCCTAGTGAGGAGTAAGATGATGTCATAGATGGAAATGAAACACTGCAATGGAATAGAAGGCAAAACCAGAGTAAGAAGGGGACAATTGAAATATGCCCATTAATGGTTTTAAAAATAAAGGATTACAAGAGGAATGATGAAGTAGTTTGAGGTAGTGTTTTCCGCATTACTTCTTTTCCCCAGCAAATTCTCATATCCAGAAACCCTAAGGAAGAGCACTACCTTTCGTATAATGAATATGCTACCTTTGTTATTTTTTTATTTCTAATCTTTCATCCCTCTTTATGAGAAGATTCCATGGTTTGCATTGCAAGCCTACTGTCTGTGCCATGTGAGGTAAATGAAGAATTATATTTTCAATTATGGCAGAATTTAAAGAGGAGAAGGATAAGGCTCCTGTATCAGATGTTTCAGCCTAGAAACACTTGGCCCCTAAAAGAATATTGAGGAAATATGTCCTTTAGCACTTTTCAGGAATGAACAGAAGTAGAGAAACTGACAGCTAATACAAAAAAGCTTATCCAGAGAAAGGCTCATTCAGCTGTTATAGCTTTAAAACAACAACATGCTTAAAATCAAGCTGCTCTGTGCTTGCATTTTTAAAGCAAGTGTTATCAAAATATCACGTTGTTACGGTTTTCTGGTTTGATCTGTTGCCACTCTGGTTTCTAGACAATACCAGCATAACAAAGATGATCATGGAATCATGGAATCAGCTAGGTTGGAAAAGACCTTTAAGATCATCAAGTCCAACCCCAGGAGTGACAAATCCACCACTAAACCATGTCAGTAAGGGCCTCATCTACACCAATTTTGAACACTTTCAGGGACAGTGATTCCACCTCTTCCTTGGGAAGCCCGTTCCAATGCCTGACTACCTTTTTGGTGAAGAAATTCTTCCTAATATCCAGTCTAAACCTAGTCTGGTGCAGCTTGAGGCCACTTTCTCTTTTCCTATCACTTGTTACTTGGGAAAAAGAGACGCTTACTCTTCAGCTACTGTTTATAATCTCACTGTTTCTTCTCAGTGATTAAGTCAAGTGTATATTTGGGCAACCAGCCTGCAGCTCTAGAGATAGTCAAATGCCAGCTCCCATTCCCATGGCAAGTCCTGTGAGCAATAGGGTGATTGTGTTCAGGTAGTGGTAAATAATGATGCAAACAACTGGGTATCTCAAGTGTGCAATCTAGATAGCAGAAACTGTGGTTCTGGCATCTGCCTTAACATACTAATACCCAAGGAAAGTATCATAGAATCACAGAATCATAGAATAGTCAGGGTTGGAAAGGACCTTAACATCACCTAGTTCCAACCCCCCTGCCATAAGCAGGGATACCTCACACTAAACCATGGCACCCA
>JBAFWW010015087.1:0-17818 GCA_036873685.1 Agapornis canus
GGAAAACTGGCCACATTTCAAGAATAAGAGAGCGATTCTCATTTGACTGACTGTTCAGCTAGTACAGTGTTGACAAATTGCATGACTAGTGCTGAAAAAAAAAATCCTCTAGAGTCTCCATCTTGCTAAAAATGCAAATATTTTTAATTCTTTTTTTTGGTTTTTTTTGTTTTTTTTTTTTTTAAGAAAAATGCAATGAAACAGAAAGCTTCCCCTGGAATGTGTTGATTGAGCAATATTAAAGGTTAACCTTCCCATGCTGCAGAAGGTCAAATGTACCCCCTTCCTGGGGATTAGCTCTCTGGTAATTCAAGCTACAACAAAACATATGCCTTTGCTTCACTTCTCCCCCAACTCTGGCTCTTCTTAGGGTTTCCTGCAGGACTCCCATCTGTTAGACCAGTCATTTTCCTGGTGTGTATATAGCAAGAGCTATAATTATCTAGGTATAGATATGTAAAAGATAGATGATACACATAAATGATACAGATGCATATATCCATACACACATACCTACACATTTGTAAATCTGGACTCTTTGAAGCCTCTGATAGAATTACTGCTGATTTCAACAGAACCCAGGTGTCTGAGCTTATATGCAGGTGCAGTTGAGTAATGCATTAACAGTAGCATCAATCAGAAACTTCCTAACAGAGTATTTTCCTGTTAGAAAATGCCAGTTTGTCCAGAGGGAAATATTTCATGAAAATGTACTAATTATGATGACATTTCTTTTGCAGACAGAAATAAAAGAAAGTATCTGATACTTTTCCCAAATTCTTTTGCATTCAGGAAAGTTTATCTATTAAATTAAAATTCAATTAGAATAGCAGGTGAAAAAATATTTTATTTTATAAAAATAGAACTCCTTAATCAACATTTTTTTTTTTTTTGGTGGAGAAATGGTTTTGTGAGAAATTTGAGAGAGGTTTTTGGGGTTTGCTGCAGTTTCAGAGATTTTTCTCTTTTTTGATGGTGCAGTTCTTAGTGAAACTCATTCCTAAAGAAACTAGTTCAATCACAACCACATTTTGTGTGTATTTTCCATGGGGGCAGGCTTAAAAAATCTGAAATGGAAAGCTGAAGAGAGCACCATGGTCATGTTTTCATTAGTCCAGCCCAGGGCACTATAGAGACACCCCAGATTTACACTCTATACAACTTCTGGATGCTCTGGGAGCTATCTATCTCAAGAGGACCACTGACACCAAAAGGAGCTGGCTTAGGGTCTCACACCTAAACATATGGGCTCAGAGTTCCTCTCCACCTGTGAATTATAAAACCTCAGCATCTTTTCAGTGTTCAACCGATAACAATATCATATCAACAAGGGAGAAAGAAACTTGCTTGTAGTGCCTTTTTAAAAATGACATAATAAAGCAATGGTCTTCTTATCTGAGACACTTACCGGTAAGAGGCTATTATAATTTTTTCCTCTATCCTTTAGAAACCTTGTGAATAGATTTATTAAATCTCATTTGCTATTAAATGTGCTACATAGCACTTTGTAAGTGGGTTGTGTTCAGTGTTGAATAAAAGAACAGGATGTCACAAACCTCCCATTATTTTAATTTTGATATCTATAGTCGTCGTTTCGAGTTGATGGAAGACATGTACTGTTCACAACAAAATGGTTTTGTTTTACTTCATTCTGAAGCATTTTTGCAATGAGAAAAATGGCCATAGTTGAGTCCTCAATTTTCCATCAGAGATAGACAATTTTATTGTCAGGCTGATAGTTACGGGATGATGTCTTTTCTGGAAATGTTGAAAAACCTGTCACACTGTAGATAAATTGCAATCTCAGTAGCACTGGAAATTCCAAAATACAATTCAGGTGGTACTATTATGAACATCAGAATCAATCCAGTAGTTCTGAAGGAACCAGGATTAGGGAAAAAGTTAAAAAAACCCAACCCAGCACTGTTCACGTATGGAAATTAAAGCATTCGCTGATGACTCCACAAAGAGACAGCTCAAATTATCCTCACAATTATCAGGTAGAAGACTGCAAATTATACTCCCAGTTCACAGAGAAAAAGCAATCTAGAGGAGAACTGCTGATTTACATAATCAATATAATACAAATTCAGGGAGGCCACTTTTCAGCACACACAAAAAAGAAAGCAGAGCAGGAGATGGGATTTGCACTAGGCAGATAATGGAAGTAGAACCCTGCTGAGAGAAAACTAAGATAAAAGAAAAAGGACTTTAAAGGGAGGAGGCAGGACAGCACCACCTTGCCTGTGTGCCAACCCAAGTGCTGGCTCTAAGAAAGCTGCAGTGGGGGAGATGGTTTAAGGTATCTTTTAAGTTTCATAATGTCATCTGAAATGGAGAGTAAGCCCCTGGACTGGCTTCTTGCAGTCTAAAATGTTCTTTGCTGGAAGTCACAAGTATCTGGTGGTTTCCAGGAGACAGAGGCAGATCCTGAACACCTCTTTTAATTGCAATATTCAAATTCTAAATTACAGTGTTCAATTTTAATTATAACATTCAATTACAATTAAAATATTCCAAGTGCCTTTGAACTGTGATGATCCAATGAATTGAATCTCTTCATTTCCAACCCCACCTCTTTTTACAGTGTACATGCTCCAGGAGGTGGGTTAACAGCTCAAGCATTTGAGAAGTATGCCAAAGTCAGTCACACTGAAAGAGTCCTTCCCCTGAGCATCAGGTAGCTGTGAAGGACCAAATGTCTTACAGTTCTTCTTGTATGGATATTTCTACCTGCAACATCTCACTGCTGGAGGGAAGCTGCGCATTCCCAGGCATCACTGCAGGAAAACCCCATTTTGTAGATGTGGCCTAAAAAGTTGATGAACATGTTCATATGGGCTTATAGCTGAAACTGCAAACTTGTAAATAAGAACAGACTCAGTTATGAGGGTCCCAATTACACCTGGCTAAGTCTGAAGACAGGAGGTGATTCCCGTGGGATTGTGGGCACTGATTACCGTGGAGTTAGATAGATAGGTTTTGGTCTCTGGCCATGCTCTAAAAAGGGCTTAGACACATTTGTAACTTCAATAATATTTCCATTTGGAGTCACCGGGACTCTGTGAGCTCGACATTGTGCCCAGCCCACATGAACTTGCGGAAAGCAGCAGTGATGAGAATGGGGATGTGTGTGGCTGGCCAGGCTTTAGCCCTTGCATGGTCCTCCCCAAGCAAATGTCTCAGGACATGAGCTGCAGCGAGTGCAAGTGTGTGCATGTGTAAATAGGTCACTGCAAACAGCATGGAAAAGTAAGTGGCCAAGCATGGGTCATCAGCTCTGCACAACTTTCAAAGCCATTATTCTCATTAGGCTTCTTCCTTTGCTCAAAAGCAGCTGAAATGCAGTTCTGGAGCCAATAGACCGAGCTGTGAAAACATATTTCAGTGCCGTGGAAGAAACTCCCTCCTGCTTGTATTGGCAAAACTCCCTCTGACTCCCATCAGGGGGGTCCCAGCCCAAGCGTGGCATGGTTCATCCTCTGGATTGCTGAACCAGGACCAAGGCAGGCTGAAATGAGCTGCCAGAAGGCTGACTGCAGCACTCTGATACTCTGGACCATGGCGAGTAATGCAAGATTCAAAACCTTGGAAGGAAACTAAGAATACATTTACTGGGAAATAATACATTCTTTCTAATCTGAGTCAAACCTAAAAATTAAACAGCTATAATTATCAAACCTAATTTAATTAAAACTAGCTACTCACCATCTGGTGTTATTTGTATAAATTTGGAAATCTACTATTTCATATTAAATTCCTCCATTTAACAAATTATGTTAGAGAATATATTTCTCCACTATAATCATTATGTAATTGATCATTTTACAAATTATATTTCCTTCCACTTGATAGAAATATATTTTGTATAATAACAGGGCAGATGATCTGCTACTTTTTTCATCAACACTGAATTTAAAATTAAGACTTGCATCATCAATAAAAAATAATTCACTGAAGTAGAAAAATGTATGATGAGGCAAGATTTTTTATTTCTCAGCTTGGTCATTGAGAGTATAAATGGGAACTCCACGGGTTTTTTTCTGCAGATGTGATTGTATATGCAGATATATAGTACTGTATGTCTATTCTGTGTATGCTATGTTCCATAATAGCTAGTGAAGAACAAGAGTTTGATTTGAAGAACTCTGTACTTCCTTTCCTGATCAGTGTGGAACTGTACGGTTTTTGACATTTTAAAATGTATTGTCTAAAATACATATTTCTCTCCAAAGTCATATAATGAACATTTAGACAGTGATATGTAAAACTAATGACAAAATAACAAAGAGAACATTATGAGAAGACTAAGAATTGATTAACACCTAAATATGAATATTTGACACAGCGAGCATGGGAGTTGTGGGTTTCTCAGTGACTTCTTTAAAGACTTTTTGACACATAGGTATTTCTGCAAGAAAAGAGAGCATCCTGTAAGTATCATAAAAAAAAATCCATGGTAATGAACTCAATGGGATGTGTTGACAGAAGGATACACATGTGGGCATGCACAGGAGCTGCAGGATGAAGAGAAATCACAGTGAAGTGTTGAGATAGCAGAATGGATGCAGTTTAGGGCACAAGCTACCTAACTCAGGTTTGGAGACATGGAGTTTATCCCAGCTTGCCTGCTGATCTGCAACATGAGTTTGAATTAATCTGTTCACATGTTCCTAACTGATGCAGATTGTAAGGACTTCTGGGTAGCAGAGGGATCTCCAATTGTACTTGGGTCAAGACAGAGGAGCTCTTAGTGGCAGCCTTAAGGCAGCACTGTAAAAATAAACAACAGCAAAATGTAGCAGACTAAATGCATCACTCAGACTGGATGCTGAGGGAAAGGAAAGGAAACAAGGGAATGAAAGAGGAGGAAAAAAAAATGCTTCCTCCATCATAAAAAGACACGTTTTTCAAAAATGTGTTTCCACTGAAGGTTTTGGCATGCCATCACCTGTGACTGCAAATACATGAGTTAGTAAGTCACCTATTTGCAATTCTGTAAGAATCAATGCAGGGAATTCCCTAAAATATAAATGCAGGGACACTCTTAAGCCATTCACAATAACCCAAGATCTTCCTCAGAGTGAAGTATTCATTAGTAATAATCACACATAGAAACGATAAAGGAAAGAATGCTCATGTTTAGCTTGCTTGAAGAACAATTATCTTCTATGCAGGAGCCTTGGCAGGTCTGAGTTTCCTGGGTCTCCCCAGCAAGCAAGGTGCTTCCACCCCTTTTTCCCTTATGTGGCACCCAGGCTTTTCCCTGGCTTTTCCCTGGCCCTGCCCTGGAGCCCCCTCCTTATAGTGGGCCACTGCATTATACAATAGTTCTGTTTTACTGATGAACAATTTACAAAGTTTCACCCCCTTTTTACTCATCAGTATTTATAGCACGCAGCAACAGCCAGTGCATCGTGTTTGGTACTTTGCTATTTAACAGGCAAATGAATCCATCACAGATGAGTTTTGTTGTTCAGCTACTGTTGGACTCTGCCCTTAAGGGACCCTAAACCTGGTGGTGTTTTTTGGGCATGAGCTGCTTCACAGCACAAGGGGCCAAACAGAAGAGCACGAAGGAGCCCAAACTCAAGATGCTTAGATGTGTGCAGAAAACGCAACATGACAAACTGCTAGGTTTGGTTAAATCGGGACTGTTAATTATAGCAGTTTAAATTGGGTTCTGACTCAGATTTTGAATTCATAGTGGCAAGATGACAGCCTGGAGAAGGTGTTTGCAAATGGCTGACTCAGAGGATGATGATCAGCACGACGGTGCCTTCTGCCTGTGCTAGTACTATGTGTTTATAGGAGCGATGTTATAAGGTGACAGTTGCCAGTTCAGCTCCACCCCTTGATCTGTTCACCAGAGATTATGAAGCCTGGAAAGATAAAATGAGCAAATGGAGGAAGGAGCATATTAATTGGGTGAGTACAAAATGGCAATCCGCCATCTCTTTTAGTGCTCTGTCCTCTTCTTTCCACATGTAATGCCAGGTTTCCAGATTTTTCTGTAGGCATCCAGCTGCTTTTGACTTGAGTTGCTGAAGTGGCTTCTGACAGAAGAATGACTTTCTTAAATACTCTCTCTGAAACAGTGCTGCATAATGCCGGTTCTCCAAACCCGGTTCTCCAAATTATGATGCTGCGGACAAGGGAGTCCACAGCCCCTGGTCCCTAGTGGGAGACCCCAGGAGCCCAGTGCCCTTGGTGGGGTTGCAGGAGACAGAGGCTCCCAGGACCCCTCCGGCATCTGGGGGTGCCAGAACCTGGGAGCCCAGCACTTCTCTGCAAGGGATGGACACTGGGGAAAAGCTGCCTGATAGGAGGGCTGCAAAACCTGCCTTAATTTCTGACCAAATTCCACAACAGTTGAGCACTGGTGCTGGAAATACCAGATCTAACAGAACTCCAGTGTTGTCTCTCCTCTCCCAAAAATGATTTTGCTTTTTTCTACCAGTTTTCCTTGAAGTCATTTCATTCATGCTTTCATGCAAAATGAAAACATCCAAGATTTCCTTCCATGTGTACTCATGGTACAGATGCTCAGCTCTTCAGATGGTTGCTGAAATTCATTTGTAAGCATTGCAGGTGACTAAGTTTTGTAACTGTACTTTGTGAGTTACAAGCAGGGGTCAAAACTCTAATACCACATGAATAATGTAGCTAACTCTCACTTTGATCTTAGAAATCTTTATACCTGTGCTTGGCTGGGTACACTGTCAGTCAGCCACTGAACGACAAGGGGAAAGGATTTGTTGCAAACTACTTGTGACTGAGACAGAAGCCAAGAAGTAACATCACTTATCAGTTGCTTGTAGAAATAATGTATAGCTCCTGAAATTATTGTTTTCAAATCTCTAACTCTGCTCTAATAATTACCAGAATTGAGAGACTAATATATTCTATGAATTACTGGTTTTCATCCATTGAACAGCTGAGAACAGATTGTGATTCCCCAGTCTATTTGTTATTCAAATGAATTCAACAGATACCTTTTCTAATATTTAACTCTGTGGATTGAAAGCAAATATCCACAGTATGTAGTTGCTGATGCTTTGATAAATCACATGGATCGTTTCTGTTTCCTGACAGGAACACTATGCAGATACCTAAGCTGAATTCTTGTTTATGCAAATGTATGAACTGGGTTTTCACAAGAACTCACAGATGTGGCTTTAAAACCTGTTTCTTTGTGTCTTTTTGCTTTGTTACCAAAGGTCTGTTTACCAAATCGTCACAGAAAATGAACACAAAGGAAATTTTATTGGGGCCAGAGCAAACTTACTCATGTTTTATTTTTTATTTTTTTTTCCATGGAATATCTACAAACAGACTGTGATCGAGGCTGTGATGCAGAAAGGTGATTTATGATAGGCTTAGCTTTAAATGTGCTGCCCTGCTCCCATTGAATTCAGTGTGATAGAGCAAGCATAAAATGAAGTATGAGCATTGTCTTGGGAAGATCAGAGCCTAAGCTAAGATCATCTGAAAACTTTCTGAATTATTCAGCTCTAATAATCACTGTTTGGTCACTACTCCTAAAAGAACTAAGTCACTGCTTCCCTGTCCTCTAGATGACCGGAACCATGGAATATTGATACTGTTCCCCTGTGCAAATAAAAGCAACAAAGATAACAGTGAGCATCCACAAACATATGCATTCATAAAGGAACAAACCCTGGACAACTGAGCAGTCGTTGTGGATTTTCTGGGGGTGGCCAACAATATTTTTCACAATGCAACTTATTTCATCAACAAATTCTTTCTTTTTGTTTCAGAATAGATTTTTGGAAGTAAGCAAGAGCATTTCTCAAGGGCTTCCAGCAGGATTTTACAGAGTTTAGGCTGCTTGTAGCTGACAGAAGGAGGATGGGCAGAGGTATACCTATCAAAGATCATGTAATCCTATTTATTAATCCACTGCAGAAATCCTGCAGGCAACATCAGGGAGCCTGACCACTGGCAGAGAAGAAACTGATATTCATGTGTTAACTGAACTGTAATTTTAATCTCCACAGCAAAACCACACAGTTCCCTGGAAACTACTCTTGTGTTGGGAGGACTCTTCCGGCTGGCTTTTGTGCCACTGCTTTCCAGTCTGGGAGGCCATCCTTACAACTACACTGATGGTACACTGCTTTCAGGTTTGTGTGCCTGTTCTATAGAGGAGCCATATAAATCAATCACACAAACTGAACCTGATTTTCAGTCCCTGCTGTGAAATAGATGTTCTGAATATGGGGAGACATCCTCTAGCAAAATCATAAAATCAGAGCGGAGTGTCTTTTTCCAGCTACAAACTTACACTTAGCCATATCAGAAATGTTCTAACCTACATTTGTGCCTGAAACAACTCAGTTGGAGGAAGGAACAAGGCATAGTTATGGAGATTTTCAGGTTTTTATGTTCTCCAGTGATATATTTACCAGTCAAGAAAAAGGCTGAGAGAGAAGGGAAGACAAAACATCTCCAGATCAGCTTGCAGTTTGGTTGAGCAGCTCTGTTACTGCTTATGGCTGTCTCTATTCATCCAGCTATGATATATCCCACTGGTATGTTGTAGGTATGTCACCTTTACCTTTCCCCTCACTCCTCTGAAAACATTTGTGGCTGTGTTTGCACCACAGAAGATTCTCATAAGGTGTTTAAATAGGGGATAGCCAAGCCCTTCCTTTGGCAAGCTACTATAAATGATGCCAAACTCCAAAAGGAGATGCTGCCACCAGTCAGTCATTTGAACTTTGAATGGCCCTGGGAATGGTTTCTTGTACAGGGAATCATTCCCAGGCAGGACTGCTCCTGCCCAACCAGTTACTGCAGTGAAGAGGGCCCACATAGTGGGCCAGTTTCTGACCCCTCATTGTGGAGAGTGCAGTGGGTGCAGTGGATGAAGGAGGCAGAGTGGCTCCCCAGAGCCACTGCTGCTCTAATGCTGCTCTGAAGAGCACAAAAAGGCAGGTGGGCAGGGAGCAAATTACAAAATGAATAAAATAAATAAAGAGGCAGGTGGGTAGGAACAAATGGGGAGCAAGTGGTGAGACAGGCTGGCAGGTGCTGGGGATGGTGGGAGGATGCTGGAGGGCACAAGCTCAGCTCTGTGCTTGTTGCACCTTCTCAGAGCTGATGGCCTGCAGCAAAGCAGCCATAAAAGCAGGCATTGTTTCAAAGCATTTACCCAGTCATGCTTAAAGGGTTTGTACATGTTTGTTAGAGGTTGGAAGCAAAAGTGTGAGCAAAAACATAAGGCAAGCCCTCAGGATAGATGTACTCTGTGAGACAGTGTAATCTGGTCCTGCTGCTTACCAGCTTTCACCTGGTTAACTCTAGGTCAGAATGAAGCTATATAGTCAGAACTGATTATTCAAGACCTCAGACAAGAACATAACCTTTCTATCTTTAGACTCCATTGAAATGGCAATACCCTGATTATGGAATACTTTTCCGCTAATTAGGAATGCAGGCTCTACAGGTCACTGGGAGTTCATGCTATTCCCTTGGCATAAGCAGATGTCTTCAAGATAAACCTGTACTAAATACATCAACAGCTCCGCACTATCTTTTATGCATTGAGGGGGAGGAGAGGGGGAAAGAATGAAAAGAAAAGGAGAGACAGAAGCTTGCTGAAGACTGAAGAGACAGATGACTCCAGGAGCTGAGTATTAATTTATGAACACCAAGCAAATAATTGCCTTTCAGGTACTGGCTCCTGGGCTCTGCAGCACATGGTTACTAACCTGCAAGCAGGCCTTATTGGGGAAGTACAAGTCTGAGGCAAGGAAGATGTGCTGCTTAGCCTGCAAGTCCTGCAGGGCTGTGCTGCCTTCATGCAGGGCTGTGGCAGGCATCTGTACCATGCTCACAGCATGGAGATGGTGGGGAGTACAGCACATGGGCACCTGGGTAACCATCATAAGAGCCTGTGCAAACTTGGTGCAGCAACATCTTCTCTGCTATTTCTTTCTGCCCTCTATTTTTCTCCTTTTAATTTAGTTTATCCTGCTGCCCCCCACAGTCTTCTCTGCCTTCTAGCTGCTAGCCACATTCTCCATCTTGCCTTCAGATCTCCTTCATCTTTCCTTGCTCACCTTAAGCAAACCCTCACATCTCTAAACTTTATTCCTTCCTGATCTGCTCTTTTCCCAATCTACTTTCCCATTTCTCATACAGAGGTATGCCTTATTCTGATTGCAGTCTATCCAGGATCTTCTTCTACTCATTGTTCTTGCTATGATTTTCTTTTTTATAGTAAAGGTCTCCCTCCCAGAGACAACCGGCCATGTTTCCTGGTGAAGTTACCTCTGTTTACCTTCCCATCAATCTTCTCTGTACCAACTGCTGTGATTCAGCTGGCAAGCACCATGCTGTCCTTGAAGCCTATGACCCTCCTGAAATACTCGCTCACTGGAGGAGGGAGTTGCTAGCATTGTGGTGCCAGCAGAGAAGTGGGTGACAGGCTCTATTTCTCTGAGCAGGCATGATGGCTGTACCAGTCCAGAACTACACTCATACTTTCCAAACAAATAGCAAGTATTTTATTTTGTTGGCCAAGTGGGAGAGCTGAATCGTTTGCATCCTCATGGCTTATAAATCTTCATGTGACAGGTCATGATGGTGAAGGCATCTGCCATGCTTTGCTCTTTGGGAAGCAACTGGCTGAATTTCAACTGCTATAAATACAGAGTGCTGTTTAACATGAAGATAGCCTCTCTC
Organism: Agapornis canus; assembly: GCA_036873685.1. Classification (NCBI taxonomy): domain Eukaryota; kingdom Metazoa; phylum Chordata; class Aves; order Psittaciformes; family Psittacidae; genus Agapornis; species Agapornis canus. The sequence goes on from JBAFWW010015087.1 coordinate 10,714, forward strand.
TCCTGGTTGTTTTCTGGAAGGGTTGATATACTGCCTAGCTATGTCTAGCCTGTGCAGTGAACACTGTAAACATGCCCCTGTATGGTTTAGTCCCGCAGGATACTAAAGCATTTACTAAAGCAGATACTAAAGCAGTTGATACAGATGCAGGACAGCATCAGCTGTCCCTCAAGTTCTGAGCTAAGATTTTCACCAGACTGCTGCACAGCCATTTTCACATGAAAAGAAGTGATAAATAACAACCCATTATATGTCTCTTCCTGGAGATTCATTGGTGGATCCTCGCCAGATGTCTGTGGCATTGGCAAGTCTTAGGTACGCAGGAGGATACATGAGCAGTCCCCAAAGAGTAAGGGATCTACCCAAAGTCAGCATTAGTTGTGTATGGTGGGCGGTGTGTCTGTGAAGGAAAAGGAATTGCCAGAATGTTGGAATTAACATTTTGCTGGAGCCGTAAATAAGTCAGGGACATATCTTTGTGTGCTATAGGAATGCTAATGCTCCTGGTGGGGCCAGAGGAGCCATCAGCAGAGAGGAGGGGGCTACAGGGAGCCCCACACTGCTGCTGGAGTCAAGCTCAAGCAGGTTTGTGTGGGCTGCTCACCCCAGGATGGATGCACACACTGTCCTTTCTCTTTTCCATGTAGAAAGGTGGCTCCTCTGTCACAGTGCCTCTCCCTCAGCCCAGCAGAAACATCTACACACAGCTAAAGAGGGAGACAGGAGAACCAGACTTGCTGAGGTACCTGTATTTTTCTTTTCAGTAGCAGAAGCATCATCTCCTGTTCCTCCTTTATCACCTCAGTTTCTTAGTACCATTTCTTGCATGAATGATAACATTGTAATGCCAGCAGTATTGAAGCACTGCTGTAAATAGGGGCATTTTTAACTCTGGGCCATTTTTTTTGTCTTCAGTAGGACAGTTTATGTATTGTTTACAACAGGAAAAGAAAAAACAAGGCAGGAAAGCTATTTCTCAATGGCACCTGTGATGTCTGTTATAAATTGATGTTATTGAAGGGGAAACTTCTCATCTGCCATGTAAAAGAAATTAAAAGATAACATCTGCTGAGAAATATGACCGCGGCACTGAACACGTCTTATTCCATATCCTCAGATATTTACAGGATACAGTGTACTGGCAGGGCTTTTTTCACGTGTTATATCTATATTTACTACCTCTTTAAACACAGACAAATCCCTTTCCACCAAAGGTGACTGTGCATCTCCCTCTTTACTGTTAACAAGCCCAGCTCCCTTAGTACATCCTCATGGGGCTAGTGTCCCCAGCCATCTTGCTGGCCCTCCACTGAATTTGTTCTTATTTACCAGTGTCTTTGCTGTGTATCAGGGAGCTCAAAAATGGATGCAGTATCTTATGTTGTCTAATAATTAAAGAGAGATAATCCCTTGCCTCCATCAGCTGCCTCCTCCACAGCAGGGAGTCACCCACCACCATTATCCATACAGGGAAATATTTTTCCTCAATATATGCAAGCAGCAGGCAGTTAGAAAGTGATATCCCAGTGATGTTTGTTCCAGTTGGGCCCTCAATAGATTCCCACTTCTCAAGGCCCCTGCGTGTTTTGGGGAAAGCACAAATCATAGAATCATAGAACAGTTTGGGTTGGAGGGGACCTTCAAAGTCCATCTAGTCCAAGCCCCCTGCAATGAGGAGGGACATCTTCAACTAGATCAGGTTGCCCAGATCCACATCCAGCCTGGCTTTTAATGCTTTTTCCACTGTTAGATTGGTCTTCTAAAGGCTGACATCACTGTCTGCTCTTCTTCTGCCACGAAACGAAACTGCATATAAAATTTCCCTCTTTTTCCCTTTGATACTTAAATAGCCTCTGGTATCACATACTAGAGCAGGTTACAATATTTAATATAATTTAACTTTCACAGTGGTCCTGTGAGACAGGAAACTAGTTTCATTCTGAATTTATGAATATGTAAATGAGGCACAGAGAACCTAATAGACTCGCCCAGAGAAAGATTGTCGCAGAATAGGAGCCTGAACTCGTACCTGCTCAGCTAACACGCTCTGTGTTATGGCTATTTGTTATTTCCTGCTTCTATGGTGGTGTCCTGTAGCATTCGGTGACGAGCTGACCTGTATCACCGCACTCTGTTCAGATGTGCTGCAAGCTGCAATCTGATCCCACGCACCTACGGAAGTAGGAAAGGGCTTGGGCTAATCTGTCAGCCCATCAAAACCGACAGCCCCAAGGGATGCTGAACTTTGGCATCTCCTATCTTTCTTACACTACCTCAAACTGAGCTGATTTCTCATGTTATAACACAATACAAAGCATTGCAGAAAGCTAATTCTTCAAATGCTGAACAAGGAATACTAGTGGAATGAACATGATCTTCCTTATGTCTAGTCTGATTTTCTATTTGGTTTAGGTGTCAAACTTTCTCTGTCCCTCTTTGGTTTATTTTAGTGCATAAATCATATGTGGATATCTTCAGCCTCCGCTCCCCATTTCATCAAAAAAATGGAGTATGAAAGGTCTGCAGAAGCCCTGGAGGGATGTTACACAATCCCAGATGTTGTAGGGTCTATGTCCCAGCTGCAAGGAACCTGCAGGTGGCAGCTGGTTTTGCAGAGCCATCAACAATAGCAGCTGGAGGGGCTCTGCTGTTAATAGCTCATCCCCCAGGAAGGAACTAGCATGAGGAAAAGCAGCAAGCATTGTGTACAAGATGTCACACTGGCACATTTTACGTTTCCTTTTGTTGTAAGACAAGCAAGAAAGCAGTGAAAAAGAATGCAAAATCAGACCTGTTCCCTTGCATGCCCCCTGCCCTACAAGTACCATGAGATAATGCCTCCCCCTCTCCCCAGTTATACTCTTCCCTTTTTCCCTTCTGATAAGAGTCAATCAGGTTTTTGTTATTGTGTGACCTATTCTAAATACCCTTCTTAAGGTGGGGGAAAATAAATGGTCTCTAAGCAAAATAAAAATGAGAAAAGAATCACAAGCTCTGGAGCCTGTCCACTGAATGCATAAGCCCAGTGGGCTTCTTCGTCATCACCTGAGAAAAAAGTCATACATTGGGAGAAATAAAACAAGACAGACGTTTACATCCTCACTAGAGAAAAAGCGGTTTCTATGTTCATTGTCACTATGTTTTGATATATGCTTAGTCGTGTTATGTCTCAGCATCATCTAATTTCCATATAAAGTGTAGCTACTTTCAGTTTTACTATATAGTCTTTCAGGGGAGACTTTGATTTGTGTGCCCCAGGGTAGATCTGAGAAATGCATAATTTTCTTTAAGTCCTTTCTGTCATGCACCATCAGTAAATTCCTGTACAGATTACAACATGGATGTTTAGTCAGAGGTCTGCACTCCCACAGAGTGGGAGGCAGTAATAAATGTATGGACCTAAGTGGAAGGAAAAAAGAAGTAAAAAAAAAGAGAGAGGAAGAGAGGGAGAAATTCCATTAAGAAAGGTTACTGAATCAAAAAGAATTTATCAAAAGTAGGCTGGTGAGAGTGGTTCTTGAATTTTCATGAATTTGTGGGCCATACGAGTCAGTCTGCTTTCAACTGTAATTTCAGGTAATAGCAGAACTGGGACTGCTGGGGCGTACTCTGTCACAGTTTCTAATCTCCACTGCTCTGGAACATCAGTTACACATCAATTCAATTAATCACCTGTGATAACAAAAGTTGTTTTTTTCCCACTTCAGAAGTGTTGTTATTTTTGGGAGTTTATTTTTTTTTTTTACTGCAGAACTTTATCAGGCACAATTTCTTTTTCCTTTACGAAGAAAAGCTTATGAAATTCATTTATACAGACAGCATAAATCCTATCTCCTACTGTTTTCCCCTGTAACCTAACATGAAATATGGCTTATAGCTCTGCTAATTCTTTACATTTAGTGCAGCTGATGAAAGTAGTTCATCACTCACAAGGATGTACCATGCTTACTGCAGCACATACGGAACAGGAGGCACATGTGTGTCAGACCAGGGAAGATACATGCGGCAGTATCATGACATGACACATACAGTCTCAGATATACCACATAAGCCAGGTTTCTTAATACTGCTCTTTGGGGATACACTGCATTGAAAAATGTGTATTTCTCATTGTACAGCACAGCCCTCTCTCTTTCTTGTCATTCTTTCCCCTCCACAGATTTATCTCCTTCTGTTAACAACTCCCTTTTTCAATTTGCATCTCTCTCTGAGTGATAATACTTTGCCTCCCTGTTCTCCTGGCTTGGTGTGCCTCTTGCCTTGTTTGCTGCTCATTATTTGCTGCTCATTATTTGCAGGATGTAGGTACAAGAACTTGCCCATAATCAGTTCAATTATTCCACTTCAAATCCAGCCATTCTGCTGTCACATATAATCCTGACAACTCATTATCCACCAGCTCAGATAGGTCTGGCTCTTGCATATTAGCTGTGCTGCCACCTCAACCTCCTTCTCTAGCCTTCTACACTTCAATTCATTATTAAACCCCCCTTGCTGAATTTTTCTCCCAGTTGCATCGATGCAATGAGAAGGAAAGGAGTGCAGCAATGTGGCAGAGATGCCTGACTCTTCCTAACTCCCTGAATGCCGCTTTTCCTGGTGGGAACACGTGAAAGTGTATTTCCAGCTTGTGACATATAAATGATTAGAGCTGACATTTACAACATCTCCTATCTGAAGCCTTGAAGATAACATTTACCAGCCTGTAAGGCAGGTAGGTGTGATCATCACCAGAGGAAGTCAGCCCTGGGCTTTAGACCATTATCTGCAGCTTCGAGACCCGGTGGCATTACAGTGAGCCTCACCTCAGCTGGGACAAAGGTGCACCACCATGCTGCACTCCCAGAGACAGCTGGCAGGTCTAACAGGGCTGGCAGAGAGGTGTTCTGCACTGTTTAGGGGCTGTCCTGGAGCACTGTCTGGGAGCAGAGCAGAGCGATGGCCCCAGGAACCCCCAGGCACAACCTGGGTTGGGAAGTTTCCTTGCTGCAGCATGCAGGAGGATCTTGACTTGATAGATGAGACAGGATGGTCTCCATGGCAAACAGGATTCTCTTGCCACATTTATTGGCAAGAGATGGGGAAGCCAGACTTTTAATAAGCTGGTCAAGGACCTAACCACAGCCTTCACAGTGAGGCAGGAGCATACCCGTGCAGTTATTGCGTCAGTATAGAAGGACATGTTGAATATGAAGTTTACCAAGCAGCAAATAGGTCTGTCTTGAATCTTACTCTCTCCTTCAGTCAGGAAAGAGCAAGTCTATTTCTAGTCATGGAGACCCTATATATAACTAAGCACAATGTTTCTTCTTGTGCAGCAAAGGACAAGCAAAATTTCACAGCCTGATTGCTCTGAGGTGTTTTGTGTAAGTTTCAATCATGCGCTTGAAGCTGAACATTCACATGTAGATCAGAAGATAAATCAGGGTTTTGGCTCTGGTTCCTCTTTAGAGACAGCAGCCCTAGTGATGACCAAAGTGGTGGTTCTTACATCAGCTCTTCTCAGTGAGAAATGCCTCTGATTCAGTGTTTGTGCCAGGCCACATAGCACCACCTGGCTCAGGCATTCATGTGTTGTCATGCCCATGTAAAGAGGCAGTAAGCTCTGAAGTATCCTTGGACACTCAGTGGAGTAGTTGGGAAACTCAGTTACCACCACCCTGAGATGGCTGTGGAGGTCACAACCAGGTGTTGTGCACTACAACACCATAAACTTTCAGTGCACAGCAAACTGCTCCCTTTTGTAGCACTGACCTACATGTCCCCTCCACAACAGGCATTCTCTGTCCTGCCCCGTATAAAGGATGAGCTGTTTGACAAGCACCATTCCTCTCCATTCCTATAAATGCAGCCCACACAAACAGAAGCAGGGGTTAAAACCATCATTTCCAGTGCCTCACTGATAAGTGACCCCTGCAACATTTCTCAGGATGACAGGAAACCTGTTCTGTGCAATCCTGGGCAAGGCAGGGTTAAAGCTAGACATGTTCCAGCCCATCCTTTAGCACAGGCAGCTCCTGCTGTGTGGAGCCCAGCACAGGCAGTCTACAGCTCTCTGGGAAAATAGGAAATAGGTACCCTGTTAGTAAAACGAACCTTTGGTGGGTCACAAGTCTCATCATGAACTGAACGTACACATGATTATGATGCTCTTGTCTAAAAGGGCTCTGCAGGGGTTAGTCAAATCAAGAAGAAGCTGTAGTTATCCAGCTCCAGAGCGGTCACACATCAACATTTACCATTCTGCACATATCTTTTTGTGCCTCCAAGAGCTCTTCAAACACTGACAGCATGTATCACGTAGAGCCCAGCTGCTAAACAGACGCTGCAAGAGCCTGCTCCAGAAAGTGTCCCAGGCAGATGAGTCCCAGGGTTGGTATTTGCCCTGCAGCCCTTATTTTTGAGGGCTAGAACTGACAATCACCTTTGAAGCTGTTGAGGCAGCAATATCTTGTGGCTGTGTCTCTGCCAGGACAGTACTGGCTCTTCACTTTGTGAGAGTGGAGGCAGCTGGCTTTAGGAGACCTGAGGGTAGGAAGGGACTGTTCACACCTTTTGTATACCCTAACGTTTTGCTTGTTGGGGCTGGATTTGGTGTGAATGCTTAGGTCAGAGAAGACCTGCTGTCTTGTAGATCCATCCATTCTTGTGCTCCTTCTTTGTATGATGCCTTTAGGTTCAAGAGTCTCTCAGCTCTCTTGCTGGGATGTAGTCCCCAGTGATGACCCTATGATAGGAGGGTCTGAGGGTACAAAACTGGGCATGTCTGTGTGTGCACTCAGAGGACAGTAATGTGTATCCGTGCTTTGCTGCTTCTTTTCTATCTTAATCTTTTCATACTGTGGGGCTTTTATCCTTATTTTGGCTACTTTCCTAAGCAAGCTGGCTGCAGTTTTCTCTGTCTTCCCTCAGATTCATAACCTGTGTTTTCCTGGGTCTTCCTTGTGGTTGGTCTTGCATGATCCTCACAGAAAAATTATGTGTCAAGAAAGGAAAATACTGTACACAGTAAAAGAGCAGGGCTGCTCACAGCAAAGGGCAGTAAGTCAGAGCAGGCTGCAGCATGGCCTCAGGAGAAGGCTATGAGCCAGACAACCTCTTTGGG
>JBAFWW010015088.1:0-18902 GCA_036873685.1 Agapornis canus
GATGATCTTAAGGTCCTTTCCAACCCTAACTATTCTATGATTCTATGAATTATTCTTTACCTTCCCTATCAATTGAATGTGAAAACTCATTTACATCAAGGATTTCCTTGTGTTAGACTTAATTTTGTTCCCCCTGAAACTGACACAGAAACATGCCAGCTATGTAGCATGGCATTTTTTGTTATTCTTTAAATTAAATGGATAGTTATTCATACTGAAAACCTGAGCTATTTCTCAGAAGTTACCCAGCTATCCTACACACACACACACACACACAAATAAATAAATAGTAAAACAACCAAACCAAAACCAAACCAAACAAACAAAAAGAACCGCACCTTTTTTCATTGAACCAGAAACCATCTGACAAAAAGATTATGTTTTCCTGTGCACAAAGTCAGACACTAACCCATACATACTCTGAAAGCTTGCTCATATCAAGCCAAGATAAAGAATTCCTCCCCAGTGGCCACAGACCCAAGCCAAATTGATGAAAATATGCTTTTAGGAACAAGAAGATAGAGCACACATTGTTAAAGAAAAATAAAACTGACCTTAAATTGAATTTGTTGAAATCCAAACAAAACAATTTTCCATTTTTCTTGTAATTACCAAGGTAGTCTCGTAGTTTTGTGCTTAGAAACTAGGAAGTTAGATAGAGAGGCAACTGAGCTAAAATAAAAGGGTCTGGCAAGACAAGTAACAAGAAATCTGCATAATAATCTTGAATATCGCTTTTTAGTAAGATGACATATTCTTTTAAATTTATTATACTAAACTTCATAAAGTAACCTCAGTATTTTAGATTCTCAAGTAGCTTTATAAATATGATCAAGTTTTCCAGAACCAATGAACGAAAATCAGGCATTTAAACTTTTGTTAATTCATATATACAGCAACCTTTAGGTTTTCAGGATGGTTACCGCAGAGAGGTCCAAAAAGTCAACAGGAAACATTTGAAGCGGGGGTTGGGCAAAAGGAGAAAATTCCCTAAATATTCAAGAAAGTACTGACACCAAGAAGAGCAAAAACTATACCTGACCAAATAACATGGCGACATATTTGTCAAGTCAGAACCTACATGATACCTGGAATATTATGAAAATTACTGTCTACATATTCTGTGATAAAAGGACCCTTGGACAGGAGGTGAGAACAAGAGTGCCACTGTTTACTAGATCAGGGGGAAAAAGAAAAACAAAAACAAAGCCAACAAAACAATGCAGAAAAAAAGATACCCATGATACAAACCTAAAATATTTATATGGGAGCACTCTTCCTCTGGCAGAACAGCCAAAGGACAATTGGATGAATTTCAGCTTGGTCAGTAAATGATAATAAAGAGACTATTAAATATCTGAACATTTTTGGGTGGATTCCACTATCCGCTTCTGTTAGAAGGAGCTTGATACATAAACTGCTAAGCTACCCATGAAGAGGCCAGATGTGCTCTAACTTCTGACAGACATAATTAATTCTGGGAAAAAGGCAGACTGTGTAGAGGTTACTTTTACTCTACTGCTGAAATAGAATGTCTATGAGCCCCCTGAAGTACAGTGTCTATGGTCTCTTTTCAGACTACTTGCTAACTGGTTGAGCTTTCTTGGATCAAGGTCAACATTATCTGAACACACATGTAAACACAGACACATTAAAATGTCCATATTCTTCATACTCTCTTTATCCTACATTTTCTGAAATACAGTCTCATGAAGACTATATATGTACATTCACTTAGAATATTTACTTTTTGATAATACAATATGCAGGGGAAAACAGGTTAAGATCATTGGTAAATGACTAATATCATCCTACAACTAAAATTCATAAAATTTTATCATCGTAAGCAATGAATGAATAAAAGAATGAACAACACAGTGAACAAGTGAAAGGTTAAAATAAACTATGCTTACTCCAACTACCTCTGCATATATTGCCAAGAAAGAATGCAAGGAAAAATACCACATACACTCTAAAGACCAGAAAGACATTGATTTCAAACAAACATTCCTAGAGATTTGCTTCTAGTTTCCATGAAGACTCCATGCAGTTGGGTTACAGCATCATGGGGCAGAGGAGGGGTGGTGGTGGTGATGATTGCACTGAAGGTTACTTACCTTATCAATCCCCTCATCAATATTTTAGAGTTACAAAACCATAGAAGTCTATATAGAACCAATAATCTAATCTGTAAATTTTAGATATATAACAACAGATTTTTCTGATTCTGCAAAACTAATTTGTCCTAGGGAAAAAGCTGTCTGCCAAATGTCTGCATAGAGAAAGTCTATTTATTTATTTTTATAGCCAAGTCACAGCTTGAAAGCAGACTGTAAAGTTAGGGTTGCTTTGGGAGCCCCTTTTTCCTTGTTGGAAATCTCTCCTTTGAAAGGCACACATGGGTCTAGCTTATCTGCACAACCACAGAACACTTCCTTATGTGGCTGTAGCACAGTCAAGTTCATAGCACAAGACTTAGGATTTTAATGAAGATAATGAAGTGAAGGCTTTACTTCCTGCCAGCTACTCTTCAGACTGACACAAGGAAAGCTGCCAGGTTGTCAGCACCATATTACCTGATTGAAACTACTCTATTAGCTGCCTCAGATCAACACTTGTTCCCAGTAACATAACTTTCACCTTTGTAAGGTGAAAGGATTGATAAGGATTACTATTGGTAGAACTGCAATCACAGATCAAGAAGAGGCCAAAATGCAAAAAGATTACTGGCAGTCTATCCAAACACTGCACAAGTCAATTCTTCTACTCTGCTTTAGGATACCAGGTAAAATATCCCTGGAAGTCCCCTATGTCATCTTTCAGATACATTTAAAGACTTCTACCATTTCCAGCTGTAGACATGCCAACTGATGCTTCTAAAGTTTTCAGCTTCCTCTTCCTTAATCAAAATTTCTACAACTTCTTTAGTTTGATGTGAGCATTTCTAATGCCTGTTCTCATTATTTCTCACTATCAAAATGTAGCTTGAAACCAAAGCCTCTTTTCCCTTAGAATACTCAGCTGCTCAACCATAACTTGTTAAATCAAAGAGGTAAGAGTCTCTTTGGAAGTCACTCTATATCCTACACTTCAAAAAAAAACTTTCTGAATTCTTTATTTTAATGACAATTAAATCAACAGCCCTGCCAATTCTCAAAGAATTCAAGACAGGACATCACAATTAGAAGGCTGCCGGTCATAGAAGATAATGTATTTTCTTAAACAAGAAGAGCCAGCACATTACTGTAAGTATTTATAAATTAAAAGTTTAAACTTATTATTTCAATTATTTCTTGTTTTATCATGAGAACTTAAATAGCACTGTTAGAGTTCCAGATACACTATACAAAGGTAGAGAAAACAGCCGACGTGACCAGGCTGAAGTTTTGCTTTGTGAAGAGGTTTCTTTCGAAGAAGAGAGAACTAAATTTTGATTTTTTTTCACCAAGAGATTACCAGATTACTATCATCAGATTTAACTACAAGCAGGATTTTTCTTCCATTTCAATCAACAGAGGAAGGCAGCTTTCCAGCATCTAAATACTGTAGTAGCTGAGTTTAACCACCTATTTCTATTTTAAGACATAAAGAACTTGTATTCATGTTACTGATGATCACTTTTTAAAAAGTGAAACTATCAAATACTGTCACAATGAGAAATTAATTAAGATTTTAAGCCATTATAGCATGAGTGAAACCTGATAAAAACGTTAAGTACATCCATGCACTGTGGCTCATCCCAGTATTTCCCCCATCCAGTTTTGAGAAAAACATTTTTGAGAATATACTGGATACAGTACTAAAGGAAAGAGAACAATTAATTCTGATGCTCATAAAACATTTTTGTTACCTAAATGTAAAACTAGGGCATCTGTTACCTCAGTCATCTTACACTTCTTGGCCAAGATGCCCTCTAGAAAGATGCAAAATGGAATCCCATCCCAAGACGTGTCTTGGTAGAGGTGACAAGGAGAGAAAAGCTAAAGTGGTTCAACTTTTATTTTATTCCAGTTGTCTCCCTTCTTTCAAATTGGCCTTTCTGCACTTCAATTTTTCAGGAAATTTGGGAACCTGTAGTCAAAAGAACAGGCCAGCCAAAAGTAATTTTCATGTTGTATTAATTTGTTCCATGTCCTTCATAGGCACAAAACTGACAGAAGCAGTCAACAGCCAGCCATGGATCAGTAAGAGTGCACTCCCACATGAAACACAGTCTAGATAATATCAATTCTCTTGACCTATGATCCAAAGAGAGGTAGTTTTAAAGAAGACAGCTGGAGAAGGCTGCTCTGGTAACTGTAGGAAAATATCACCAATATGCCATATGACCTATTGCTGTTATAAAGTACTTCTCAGTAAAGCACTGAAAACCTATTTATACCAGCAACTGACTTTTCCATTAATTTACACTTACTCCCTGACACAAAGAGATCAGAATGTGATAGGGTTAAGGCATTCCAGCCATGCTTTTCATCCTGCTACCTCAATTAACTCCCTTACTGATATTCGTGTATGAGCCAACATGCACTTTAACTCACACTTAATTTGAATTTGCTGTTGTCCACCTAGGAAGATATTTAGTAAGAGGAGCCACCATAAACACTCCTGCAGGGACAGAGCAGCTGATTGAGTCCCCCCCCCCCCATGCTGTCACACACCTGGAAATGAGTCAAAACATTCATGTAAGGGTAAGAAAAAAGATGTAAAGCCTGGCATTTTTCTAAAAAGCTCTGTAGTGGGGCTGCTTTACTGAGTCACTAGATGCTGTGAAGGTTCAAAAGAAAACCTCTGACTGCCTCAGGAGACTGAATCTCTCTTGCTGCCAGTGCCCAACAGATCCTACTCTGCCCTCAAGCCAAAGCGTCCATTTATAACAGAACTTGCTGTTTACAGGGGGAAAGAAAAGCATAATATCAGAAGTGCTCCAGGAGATGACAGAGGATAACTGCCAAACACAAAAGCTCCACTCTCAGCAGACTGATTGCTGGGGATATTCTTTCTATTTGCTTAGCATTCAACTTTCTCTCAATGCACAACCACGTTTCTTGTCAGGCATGCATACAGATACTGTATGATTCATTACATGCAAGGGAAGAATGTAGCAAGGCTGTAAAAAAATTAGAAACAAAACCCCTACAGAATTGGATAAAAACATACACAACTTTTTTTGATGGCCCTGCTTGTTATGAGTCATTCACAGATGTGGAGTTACAGGAGAGAAGCCAAGATTAAGTCAAAGACAAAGCTTTACACAGGAAACCAGTTTAGGTCTGTTGCAATGCAGGTTACATACAGAGCTACAAGAAAAAGAAAAAAAAAATAGGTCTTTTCGAACAGTAATAAGACACTGCATTTCTGGAACCATTATGAACAATGTTCTGCAAATACATACAGACAGGGACAAGAAACTTCATTTGGAATTCAGAGGTCTCTTCCTTTTCTGAAAACCAACCAATCTCACACACTCCAGCTTCCTGGATGCAATTGGAACATGTGGAGAACAAAACACAAACAGCTCCCCTTTTTCTGTTCAAAAAGCACTTTCTTTTCATTTTTGTCTACTGGAATTAAAAAAAAAAATATCTAAAAACAAACAAAAAACCCACCAAAAAAACCAAACTAACCCCCCCCCCCCAAAAAAAAAAATAAAAATCCAGAGATTTCTTAAAAGGGAACATGTTATAAATCCTTTTCTAGACATCTGATCTCCTGTTTCTGCACATCTACACAGCTGGTAACACCTCATATCTAAACAAGTGCACTCACAATTCCACACAGCATATTTTTTTTCCCTTAGCCTGAGCATTTTGAACACCTGCCTTTTCTATTTTGTGTTAATCAGTTTGAAAAAACTGGCAGATCACCTCAGATGCAAATTCTTTCTCAGACACCATTCACAGAGCCTTTTAGCCTTTTTGTTTCACATCTCCAGTCTCCTCACACAGTACTCAGGTAGATGTTCAATACCTACAGTACTACTTGGAATTTTCATAATGAAAACAGACTATTATTTATAGAATATACATATATAATGAGCCTATTAAAAAAAAAAAATCTACTTTTTGCAGAAACATAAAATGCCTTTACCAGTATTTCAAGTGTTAACCAAATCCCATTCAGTTTTATTTTTAGTATATTGTAATTCCAGGTACTTGACTATAGAGAAACTGAAGAAGATGGCTATTAAATTTCAAGGAACTGATTTCCAGTTCAGGGTAAGACTGCAAGCAATTCTTCTAGATTAAATTTATAACATGCTACACTACTCACACTACTTCTGAAGCAGTGACCAACTGTTGCTTTGAGTATTTGGTAGAACTAGTTCAGATCCTTCTTTTTATCTTTTACTCCTGAACAAAGAAACAGAAGTCCAAGTTTACATGCAGGAAAATGTAAACCCACTGAAGACAGTTCATGAAAAGCATAACCGGTCTCTAAGCTAGTTTAAAGTAGCAAAGGACAAAAAGTTTAAAAAAAAGAAAAGCATAACATAACAACAGATTTAAATAAATACATGCATAAGCACTGGGGCCAGGCATTAAACTGTTTAGTTAACTGAAAAAATGGAAAGAAAATAAATCTAAAGGTCACATTGTAAACTGCCACCCAGCTTACAGCAATGCATTGTCTGCTTCAATTCACACTGTTCACAGCTTAAAAGACAGAAAAAAAATTGTCCTGGTTTAGCTTATTCTTAGATATCACACTAATCTAGATGACATTTGACTAAAACAAGTTCATCTGCTCCACTCAGGAATAAATACAATTAGTTCCATGCACTGCAAAATACAGAGCAAACATTATTGATGTGGAAGTTGAAAACTAGCTGTGTAAAGAAGAGGGAGTGGAATGGAGGTCCCTAAAGGGTGGAGGTAGAAGAAGTGAGAAACTTACCCATATATCAAGTTTAAAGCTATGTATCACAACAAGAAGATGTGCACTACTTTGTCACTCATTTTCCCATACATTTGCTAGAATTCAAATTACGTATCAGCACAAAACCACAGCAATTTAAGTTCTTTTGCCAAACTAAAATTTACTCACAAACCAAGATCTTTCTGCTTTTAAGAAACTAAGGAAATGAAGTAATTGTTTAGGTAAGGAGATCAAAGCACAACAGATGTCTAGACCCTGTGTAAAGGTGAAAAACTTCTATTTTCACAGCTGGTTTTATGTCCACATTTAAAAAAAAAAATCTACATGATATTTTTCTTATGATCAGTTCTCATATTAAGAGACATAACTGCTATATACAACTGCCAAAGCATTAAATTATTCCATTTATGCATATACATATAAATAAAAACATACAAGCATACACAGGGAGTGAACAATGTCATGTTGTACAATTAGGATTTCTAGATACATTTCACCATAAGATAGAAGCCTGCACTGGTTTACATTGCAGTGGTAGAATTTAGCTAGGATCCATAACAGCTGTTAAGCATAATTTATTAGCTTTACTTTAGCATTGTGGTTTGCTTAGCTTAAGACAAGCAGAAACATTCTGATTTTAGAGGGTTAGACAAACAAACAATTACATTAATATGCTCTCTTCATTTAAATTACTCCATTTGGGAAATTTTACCTGCTTCTTCAATGAAGCATTGCTACAGATAAACAGTACTGGACTGAGACACAGTAGACACCTATCCAGAAAAAAATTGTTCTAAATTGGCATCAGAAGAAAACCATCTGGACACAAAGGTGCAGCTCTGCACTGCTGGTAGAGTGTCCTCTTTACTGCCAACATGTTTTTCCAAAGTAAGTGTTCTGTAAGATGTTTTCAGAGTGGTTTGCAGAAAATAAACTGCCTTCATTTTACTAATTATTATTTCAGATAACCTAAATATTGCTACACTGACTGTAAGGGTAGCATATAAAAGCAGAATTTCAAGTTATGCAAACAAGCAGCAAAGGTAACATACTCATCTTTTTGTTGATAACTGCTCCGTATAATGCTAGGTGCATATCTACAAGCTTCTCCAGACTCCCTTGGAACCAAGTCCCTCCCAAGAACATGATAGTTCAAGAATTATGAAGGTGAGCTCATGCTGTCTATTACAGACAGTCAAAGCAAAGAGCCTGTAGATTAGTCACCCAAAAGTTAAAATACAAAACAAAACCTTATTTTGCAGAACATACAATGATATATATTCAAATAGCTCAATACTATTGAGACTTGTCTCACAGAAAGATCCCAATGCTCTCTTTGAAGTTAAATGCAGACATGCTGCAAGCATGTATCACCCAGACTACATATAGATGGTGGAAAGCTGATGAGAAGTTTTAAATGCATTATTCTCCTTAAATCATAGATCTAGGCTGTCAGCCATCTTAACATAGGGACTGCTCACAAATTTTAGCTGATCTCAAGAAAACAAAAATTAGCCAAGGATGCAAAACTTGAAATACTCGAGCACATAAAAATATATGAACATGTTACAGGAATAAGAATTATCACCAGCTTCATAGCTCAACCATGAAATCTCTCCAGGTATATTTGGGCCACACTTTCATATAGATAAATGCACTCTAATCAAGTTTTCTTGTTTTACAAATCATTTATTGTGGCTACATGGGAGATGTATAGAAATGTGAAGCTCATCCAAACCCTCTGAAGAGATGTGTCTTTAGAAAACCATCTCTACTAACCATTAGACTCCTTGTGATTTCCACCTCCTAAATGAAGGCAAGATTCTGTCACAGGATAGCTGAAATGCTCCTGAGACTGCAAAGTCCTGGCAACACTTTTGAACACACTTGCAAGATGTGGAAAAAAAAAATTATTAATAAAAAAAACCCCAAACTTAATTTGCACTTTTGAGTGTTTAGGAAGAAATCCTGCAGAGGACTGAAGTCTCTACTAGGCCTGAGGAGTCAAAGCGAATATTGCAAAACTGCTATATGTATCAGAATAACTCTAAATAAACATGACTTATAAGTATGTGCAACAAAAAGCAAAAGCCAGCCTTTGCGGACTGTTGAACCTTTTATTTGACCTTTATTAACCAAAATGAGGCTTTTAAGAAATAGTCAGGAAGCAGACAGTTGTTTTGAAGTTATGCTGCCTACACAAACAGGCCCAAAATATGTTACTGAAATCATAAGACTCCTTTTTGCACACAAGCAAATCATTACTTACAAGTGTATGAGCTCAAAAACTAGTATCTAGCCCCTGCTAGTTAATTTGTATTTTTATGGACAGAAAGCTATTTCTAAAATTGTTGTTTACAAGAATTAAATATAAGCCTGAGAAATTCTACAAAACCCCATTTACACAACCTTGTGATACAGTGCAGGAAATTCTTAAGCTAAATTAATGACCACAAGTAAACAAGAAAGCATTGTTTCATGGTTAGACAACTGTAATTCTAAATTATGCAACTGATTTATCTAGTAACCTTGCGTGTTTCTGAAATTACAAGTTCCTCTTTTCCACTTTTAAGACTCAAGGCGGTCCTGCTTAGAAGAAATGATAGAACACCAAAACCTATTAAGTTTATGCTAAATAAACAGAAAAGAAATTTGTAACCTTAAAGGATATAAAATGCCAAGTGTGGAGAAGTGAAAAATTAAAACAAAGAATGTGTGATTTCTGCCAAAATCAAGAAAAACAAATGATAGAGTAAGGAACTAATATTTGGCCTACTTCTGCCTCCAGTTCCTGTGTGGGAGACTTAGCTCAAAAAAAATAAGTGTATTTTTGCAAACAAAACCAGGATTAAATAGCAAGATGTTAGTGCAGCTGACTTAATACTGTTTTCAGGGATAAATTCTTACCATTTCTGCTCAGTATTATTCAACCCAGTTCCTTTCAGTAAGACTTCAGATATGTTTTTTCTTCTGTGTTATGTCAGTTAAACTTGTTTTCAGTATTTAGAGTAATTAAATAACTTGCACATAGGAAAAAAGTTAATCAAAACATAATCTATAATACAAAGTTTGAATATATCATAACACACATTCAGAAGTGACACTGAAGGTGACTTAGTATTTCAAATTCCCATTTTTTAGTATGTGCTGGTCAGCACAAGGCACATTTCACAGTTAAGGAGAAAAGGATGGTAAACATCACACCAAGCATTTAGCATATCCCAGCATGGCATTTACCAGAATAAACTGTGCCCTTAAAGTCTATATTTACATTTACTTTTGTATGCATATTCAGTATTAACGCAGAAAGTTTAGTGTCAAGTCCTGTTGTAAGTGCCTCTTTTCTCAAGTAGCATACCATCCTATTTCTCTAAAAAAATACTCAAAGACAGTGCAATTATGTGCAATACACCACATAACTGATAAAGCTTATATCTCTTTCAAATTTGAGTGAAGTGTTTTAAGACTTCACTCTTAAAATTTTAAGAGATTTTAAGAGGATGACAAATACACAACCCCTAACTCTTTACCACTAAACAGAGAATGATATTGCCATCTATCAGTATAAAGCCCTGTGTACTAAACATTGCATAACATCTGTCAATATGTTGTATTTGCAAAATATTCCAGTTTTAATAAATATTGTCCATGTGTTTCATGCCTGCATAAAGCTTTTGCCAAAACACTCGCTTTCTTAGTGAAATGAAAATACCACTAATCTGGAAAGAATGTCAGTGAACCCATAAAAAATCAAGTTTCCTTCAAAACCTTATTTGTCCTATTACCTGCAATTTGTGTTCTTTGGAGTAGTCATAATTAAATGAAACAATTAACACACACACTTCCAGATCCAACTGTTGAAGCTGAGCTGACAAAGTACAAAAGCCTTATTTATTCTTTTTTTAAGATATGTTTTATAATCAAGGAGCATAATGTCACTCTGAGGACTTGATAGCAAATAAAATACTAGTATTTCTTGTATAACAAACACTAATAAAGTATTATCCAAGAACATGTAAATATTAGATTGCTATTGCAGCAGATGTTAGACCATTGACTACAGGAAAGCATGCTTTTATGTAACAGGTGCAGAAGTATTGGTAAAGTCATTTTGAAATAGCTCAAGAAATAACTAACCTAAACCATGAACATTAAGTAAGCCTGGCAAAAGGAAATATTATCCAAAAAGCCTTTAAAAAGGTAGCACAGCAATCAGCCATAACTGGGGGACACCAAAAGAGATTTGCTTCCTAACTAAGAATGATAAAGGTATATAGTATGAGAAAAAGGACTCATTTATGGAGCCATGTTTGCTCTTTATAAGTACCTAATTGCATTTGATTTGTACAATGTATAACATAAGTGAGTGCACACACAGAAATTATTTTCAATGCAATTATACAAATTTATACTCTTAATTCGCAACAATCCTATCTGTAGTTGACATGTGGGAAAACAAGAACACAGTATAAATAAGTAATTTCTAATTCAATAACAGGTCTGTTTCAAACAGGCAAGGGTCTTTCTAAGGACCTTCCTAAGGAAATAAGAGTCCATTTGAGAGAGGGGAAAAGTAACTCAAAGTCAGCATTCCCAGACATTATATACATGATTTTTCAACACTAAATTGTAATACTTTCCTGTATGCATCACAATCTGAAAAATATGAAAATTTTAAGGTCCTCCATTACTTCTTCCAGGCCTCTTGAAGCACTCACAAATGAAGTCTCACATCTGACGCAAAAAGGAGTATGGCCAGCTTCAGGTCAAGGGAGGCGATTCTCCTTCCAGTAACTTGAAGGGGCCTAAAGTAATCTGGAGAGGGACTTTCTACAAGGGCATGTAGTGATAGGACAAGGTATAATGGCTTTAAATTGAAAGAGGGAAGACTTATACTACATATAAGAAAGAAATCCTTTACTATAAGGACAATGAAACAATGGAACAGGCCAACCAGAAAAGTTATAGCTGCTCCATTCCTGAAAGCATTCAAGGTCAGGTTGCACCGGGCTTTTAGCAACCTGGTCTAATGGGAAGTGTCCCTGCCTGTGGCAGGGGGGTTGGAACTAAGTGATCTTTAAAGTCCCTTCCAAACAAACCATCCTATGATTCTATGTTGAGTGAGATTTACACTTCTGGCAAGTTCCGCCATTTAACTTTATCCCCTAATGTGTCCTCCTCTTATAAATTAATTAAAAAAAATACAACCCAAAAAACACACACACAAAACACAAATAAAAAAAAAAACAAACACAAAAAAACCCACCACAATTGACCACCCTCCTATGTGTTCTTCTCAGTCCATTGAGCTCTTCCCCTCTATTCCAGACTTCTTATTCACACACAGCTACTTAGAGACAGAGAAAACTCAGAGGACAGAGAAAGCCAGGTCTGTATTCTCAGAGGTTTCCAAGAACTACGCAAAACTTAGATTAATGCGGAACAATGGCACCAAGTCATGGGGAGGATAGGACAGGACACACAAAAACAAAAACAGGGGTGTGCCACTACCTGTAGAAGGGAAATTTAAGGACAATTATCCTACAGTTTCATTGGGTTTTGCTTTTGGTGTTTTGTTTGTTCGGAGTTTGGTTGGTTGGTTGATTTTTAACTAAGACAGGAAGAGAACATAGATCATGGAGCCCTCAACATCAGAAAATGGCAACTACTAAGGAACATTAAAAAATAAACAAGCAATTGAAGTCTTTGCTCTTCACCATCCAAAGAAAGGATGCAGAAAGCTGTCATAAGAAAAAAAGTAAACTGCCCACAAAAGATTCCTAACATTCCTCTTCCATTACAATAATATAGACTTCAAGATGTTCCACAACCTGAACTGCAGCTTCATGCAGTGCAAAACAGCTAACTGGAAAAGTACATTCCTCATGCAGTTAACATGGATTAGCTTTAAAACTAAGCAGAAAGGGAAAGTGAGGACTTGCTGGTCCAGTTCCTGCACTGAATGCTCAAAAGTTGATGTTTCGTGATTCTTTAAGCAGAGTAAACAGTATCTGAAGGCTGCAGAATGCTTAACTTGAAGAGGAAGGTTAATAAGACTGTAGGCTATAATAGCAGAACTTCCTTGCAAATGTACCACAGTAGAAACTTAACTTCCAAAAATGAGGTCTTTGCATAAGAACTAGCTCTTGAAATCTTAAAGAGGCGTTCATCCAGTAATCTTACATCAAAGGCATCGATAAAGAATAACTGACATGTCACTGCAGAAAACTCCAGCAGCAAAGCAGATGCTCAGCTCTGCTGTCACATTGCAGACAAAGAAAATAAGCGTTTTAAATTAAGAAAAATTATCCCTAAAGTGGAAGACTGCCCACTTAGAGTAAAAAGCGCACAACTACATTATCCCTGCTCCAGGGGATTATTTTGATCACGTACTAAACTCAATACTATCAGTACTACTTATTCTCGAGATCACAATAGTACAAAAGTATAGCCATCAGCTGCATGCAATAGCACAACACATTAGACACAGCTCAATCTTCATACAGTTCCATTACCTGAGAAAAATAATTTTCTAGAACCTGTTCTTCAGATAAACATGACATGTTTTCTACTGTGTAAGCAATTATCACTTAATTTGCGCTTTTACACTTCTTTCTTCATGCTGTTTTTACCAGTACTACTTCAACTATTTTAGCTGTTCCTTTAAACCAGTTTGATTTTTTTTTTTTTTGCACATCACTAGAAACAATGAGGCAGTACATAGAATTAGGAGTAACTAAGTTGTATGGGGACTAGTAGATTGTCCTGCAAGGACAAATCATGCTTATAAATTATTATATTTCCATAGAAACAGCAAAGCTCCCAAAGCTGTCCTGACACAGAAGAAACAACACTGCTAGAACCAGAATAAATAGAAGTCAAAGAAGCTCACAAAATTCTGAATGTCCATGTTTAATAGTAAGACAAAAATAATAGAGGTGAACCTTTGGATGGTCTACTTCATTTCTAGAGTTCATAAGTAGTTATTAAGACTGCCAAAAAGACACTACCTCCTCTTTGCATATTTTTCCCTTTTATTTTGATTTTGGTTGAGTTCAGGGTTCCTGTTACAGCTCAGCTGGCTTTAACAATAAAATACTTTTCAGTTCTGAAAGTTGTTACCCTGAAATCATGACACAATTTGGCTACTGTGAACCCACAACCTTGAGAAAACCAAATTGCAGAAATAAATACAAAACTTCTCTAACTTGCTGAAACATAATCATCAAATTTAAAATGTCAGAAGAACCATTTTGTTTTAGAAAAACTGGCTTCTATTGCCTAAGCTGTCAGTGAAACCTTTACGAGCTCTAACTGTGCCTGCATGTGCCCACATGTGCCCACTTGGTCAGATTAGAGAGGTTTCTCCAGAAAGTAAAACTATTCTTACATTGCTGAAGAAATAGCATCAAGCAGCTAGCTCAAGCACCAATCCTTAATTGGTCTGGATGCTCAGACAACTGCCAATCTCTACCTTGAAGTAATTGAGCTAGCTCCTGCCAGAAAGTCACAAACCAGCCTGTATTTAAGCAAGAGAAGCTGGTCACATCCTGGTTTGAACCTATGGTGCTTGTGGGGCAGTAACTGCCATTACCAAAAGAAAGTACAAGAGCCATCAGAGAACATTAAACAACTGAATTAAAATTTAACTTGGTTAAAAAGGTGCCTTCCTCCTAAAACAGCCTCTACATTTCTTCTGTCCTCAAAAACATTGGAATACTATTCCTTTAAATTCAGTAAACTTAACTCAAGGACTAATTAAATGATAAACTGCCTCTGCAGTTTATCTTTTATTTATCTGTTACTTCTGAATCTGAACAAGAGATAGAGCCCAAGAGCAGTTTGAGAAGACAATATCACTTGGTAATTGCAAGAGATCACAATGGAAGATTATTCTATAATCAGAAGAGAGTATAATATTTTAACTTTTGCTTATGCTAAACTTTGCAGGATATAAATTTACTGATACATTGTTGAGAATAATCTTATTCCTTCAATCATTAGAAGGATGTAAGAAAGGATATTACAACATAATGCTAAATACTAAGGACTTTAAAGTGTTTCAAAATAAGAAGCTCTAAGTTTACCACTGCTACCACATTAGCAGGTAAAATTGATCTACCTGAAAAAAATGTAGGCAATATAGGTATTTTTAAATAACTTATGAGATTTTGAGAAGATCAGTAAACAGCATAATACTGATATCTTACAACTGAATACTTAGCTGTATTCAAAGCTATAATCTTAAAATCTCTACCATTATCTAGAAGACTACAAATATTTTATGGTTGTTGCTCTTCTCTTTAGAGTAGAATGGTGCAAACCCATGACAACTGATGCACATCTGGCAGCTCTACATCCTGGGCTTCCAGTTTAAGTCTTTAACATGGAAGTCAATATGCACTGAGACATCTGAATCTGCTTTACTGCTGCAAATAGGAAATGCATTATAATCCCAAATGCCTTGCCACTGCCTCCATTCCAGTAAAGCAGATCTGATCAACTGAAGTAACTCTTATGACATACACACTAGATCCCCCTACTCAACACACGACACAGGAAGAGGGCAAGCCTGGGTAGCTAAGTAGGAAAGTATTTACACTGAAGTCTATACAACAGTAAGCTCACCAAAGCACTACTCTCTCTGAAATGGCAGGTTAGGACAGGAGGGAAGAAAGTTTAATGCTTATCAAACCCCTACGGGTTCCCAGCTTCTCATGCCTGCTCTTCGTCTACTCTCGCTCATACTAGGCTGTAACAGCCCCAAGTCTGTGTACCAGCTGCAAAAATGCCAAATATGCTCCAACTGATCTGTATTCATCACACAGCTAAAAGGAGGCAGAACAGAACTGGTGAATGGTTTCTTCTCCTCTCCTCTCACAAAACAGGATGAGCAGAAAGGGAGCAGAAGACCAGCTGAACAGAAGTGCCAAGAGCAGCTCCTCTCAGAACAGCACGTCTGGCCACCGTGCAACATATGGGGGAGATCTTCCCTGTGCATGTCCAAAGCTACTGAAATTTTATAATCCTTAGTCACATCTCCATTTGCCTCTTGGGTCCCAAGGCTTCCCACTTTAAAAGTGTTTCTTATCCATCTGAAAAATTTGGCCTTCACACACTTCTACTAAAACTCTGGTCTAGCTAGCCTGCATGGGCAGCGATGTAAATCTTTCCTTTAGCTCAGCCACTTGCTTCTCACACAACTTCCTCAGTCCAGTAGTAGACCCAAGCCACTACTCCACTTAGATGATGAATATGCCTTTAACTTGAGCAATGCAGAAAAGAAGGTAGCAGGGAACAGACACACCAAAGGCATCCCAAGCCAGCAGGGAGCTGCAGCACAAAGCCAACAGAAAGTAACCTTTTAACACATATTTAAACCAGTCTCAAACTTTGCTGGCTATTCAAGCCACAGTGGAAGGCAGTGCCAACACAAGCTCTGCAGTGATACAGGAGACCCACCCAATTAAAAGATTCTTGTAAACATGCATTCAATATCCTATACAGGAAACAAACAAACAAACAAAAAAAAAGATGTATTTGATATTTTACATTAAGTTGGTTTGAATTCTATTCTAGTCTGAGTTCTATTCTATTTTAATTCCATTCTATTCTGTACTCGGATCTACATATAAATTCTGAAAATATACTTCCAACAAGATATATACCAAATAAAAACCAAACCAAACCAAAAACAAACAAACAAACCAACCCACAAAAGTCAGACACAATTGATCTGTAATCTAAGTTTGCACCTTTCAGGTGTTAAGTCACCTAAAGCTATACTTGACATCCAGCAGAACACTCTTCTCACATTCACTTCTCCCAGACATTTACAAGAGCACAAAATACAAAGATGTCTAAATGTTTAAATCTGAAAAAAAAAAAAACCAACCCCAAACCAAAAAAAAAAAAAAAAAAAAAAAAAAAAAAACAAACAAAAAAAAAACCAAACAACAAAAAAAAACAACCAACTTTACAATAACCCAATGCTATTTTTTTCATGGCTTAAGCAATTCTCATGTTTCAAACACTGGAATGACTTTTTTTTTTCTGCCAAATCTCTGATGTCACTGCCAAGCTAAAGATGTCACTGAAGGCCACTTAAAGTAAAAAACCTGACTGCTGCTAAGCACCCCAGAAAACATCCTTACATGTTCGATTGTTTAGTGCATTAAAGAATTTCACGCATATTGACAATCCATGTATTCTGGACTCTCATGACAGTAATGTCTTCCACACAGAGAGAGGAAAGAAAATTCTGCAGGATACATTCGCATTTCAAAAAGGAATTGCTTATAAAGGACTAAAGATTTGATCAAGTTTATTCACTATTTCTGCACAAGGAATAGATTAGAAACACATTCTCTCTTATCCACTATTTTACACACACTCCAGAAGTAAAATTACTAAGGAAAAGCAGCACTTATGTTTGTTTTATTAAAAAAAATAAAGTACCAAAATTCTTTTCCACTATATAAATCAGTATTAAAAAAAAAATGTATTCCATATCCAGACTCTTTAAATCAATGCTATTTTAACTGCTCTAACTGCATATAAACAAAGGCCATTTAATGTAATTTAATATTTCACCATTCTATAGCACTTCTCACCTATGGATGCACTTACAGATTTGAAAAGAGTAAGACCAAGTCTTATAAGCTCTGAAGCAGATCATGATTAAACAAAGTATTTCCACATGACAGTAAGGACAACATGCATATGTATCCTTCATTTGAGTTACATACAAATATCCATTGTTTAAGCATATGTATTATGGAGAAAGATCATTTTTAACACAGATGTTTTCTCATTGGCAATTAACCTTTCACTCATCATGGCTTTTAGTAGTGCAGTGTAATATTTTGCACAGCAGCTACCTTACATCATAGCTTCTGTTTTAATTATGCTTCAAAAAAACCCAAATCACAGATTATGTTTCCTTGAGCAGCTCAATTATCTTACCATAAAGGTCATGGGGAATATCTTCACAAGACTTCAATCTGTTCAAGTTCTCTTTAACGTAGAAATAATTCACCACATCACCTAACTGACCTAATATTTATTTTGGAATCACAGATTTGATTTTTTATATTCTCAAGATGCTGTCTTCAATTACCAATCACATATACTCAACTGCCATTAATTTACTGCAAACATAGTCTGAACAGAACAGAGCCAATAAAAATAGATAAAATCAAAGCCCTCCATTCACACAAAGTAATTGGCAATAAGCAAAAAGCAAATTTAAAAGTTAAACTGCTAATTCAGAGTGGCAACAGATTCCTAAAACCAGTCTTCACTTAAATGGAAAAAATTATCCTCACCTGCGAATAGAACCAAGAAAAATTTTATAAACAGAAAAAGAAATTGTGAAAATATTTTTAAAACTTTTGAACATCTAATAACCTCACCATGAAACTTTGGAATAGCAATACAGTCTAAAAATTTAAAACTTTATATAACAAGATACTAACAGCATACAGGTAGCTCATAAAACAGACTGATTGTGTATGCACCTATTAAGAAAAAAAAAAAACAAACAACATATATGTATCATATGTCCAAAAGGACTGAAATGCAACTTTCTCTTAAAATAAGATAAATCACTGGTGTCACCAATTTCTACCTCCAATTATCCATAATCATAGTATCTATCAGGCCAGATTTACTTGGCTTACTGCATATTTTCAAATGTGCTATTCTATAAACCATTTAGCTGAACTTCATTATAAAAATGTTGCAAATTTTCCTCACAATATAATTCGTTTCCAAGAATGAATTTTAATCAAATGAAGCCATGATCTGACCTGCTTTACAAGCAGCAGAATAGCATTTTTGTTCTGTTCTGCTTATTATCTTATTGCTAGTATGGGCAATGAATCTAGCTTTTACAGATACTTTGTACCAAGTAATCAAGAAATAAATGCAGCCTGATCTTTGTATATATTTTTATATATATATATATATAAAATTTTTATATATATATATATATATATATATATATATATATATATATATATATA
>JBAFWW010015089.1:0-17024 GCA_036873685.1 Agapornis canus
TTAGTGTGAGGTGTCCCTGCTTATGGCAGGGGAGTTGGAACTAGATGACCTTAAGGTCCTTTCCAACCCTAATTATTCTATGATTCTGTAATACAATAGTTATTTTAATTACATTTAGAGGAACGTGGCTTTTCTTTTTTTCTAGACAAGGCAGAGATTAGCATGTGGGCCACCTTTGACTCGTGTCAAATTATATTGTCAAACCATTTTATACCATTACGTGTTCTAAACACTACCAAGGGTATTTCATCCTACAAATGTGACCCCAAAACTTGAATCCGTTTGTTGCAAACACTTGGTCAAAAGGCAAATGATACACTACAGAATGACCCTCAATGAAGTTTTCCTATTTTGTTTTTAATTTGGTTTATTGTTACAAGATCCTGTTGCACACCAGCTATCAAATGCTCAGCAGGCATAAATCAGCACTCAGGATAATGGAGCTAGACTGATCACTGCCAGATCAGGATACAGTTCTACTTGTAACCCAGGGATAAAATAAAAGCTTTTCTATAGTGCTGAGAGCTGGAACAGACTAGCTGGTTATTACTGGTTATAACCAGTAATTCACCAGTTCATTTCCACTCCAATCCATGCTCCGACAACTAACTGCTTCTTCCACACATCTTTAAGGAAGAGCATTTATGGAAAACAACTTGAAGATACATATTGTTAGGGTAAAGGCCCATGGGCTAAGCACAGAAGCCTCTAAAACTGTGTAAACTGTCAAAAGGGTGATTACTTCTGGCAAAGGTCATTCCCATCTACAAAAAGGGAAATGTACATGTCCCCTTTTTCAGGGAAAGATACAAGGGCTTTCTTGTGCAAGCTATTTCCCAAGACCTTTTCTCCCTGAGCCTCCCCAGAAAGGGATGGAGGTTGGACTTGTGGCAGGGCAGTGAGAAGGACCAGAGAAATTGTAATTTATCTGGACGTACTGATTTACTTTCTAATTAAGAATTCCTCTTAATAGCAAAATCTTCCAGAAACAGGAAAGAGCTGCAGGAATGGAGCTTCACTAAGCAGGTGTGGGTGGCAGAGCCTTCTTTTATTACTAATCAGCATAGTTATGCCATTTATAGAAAAGGACATGAGGCTCTGAAGGAACTTTCTAAAGAACAAAAATACAGCCCTGCTTTGAACAGCAAGCGAGCTACACAGAGTAGCCCGTAAGAAAAGCCTCCTAATGATGCCTCCCCTTTCTTGGTGAAAGCAAGAGATGAAAGTGGATTTACATGGTACTCCCAAGGCACCTCAAATTCTGTTAGGAAGAGTTATATACTTACAAAGCTTGGTGGGAATTGTGGAGCACATGGAACCAAATATCAGGAAATCACTAAAAGAGAAATAACCCCTTTTCTATACAACAGAAAGTCTTCTATAAATGATCTGTAAGTGTGTATGCTAGGGCATGTGCTACACTGTTCTGAGGCAGCTTCATTCCAGTTCCCTTTCACTCATGAGGTTAAGTCAGACACAGCAAAGCTAAGAAATGTACCCACACTGTGTATACGGTTAATTTCAAATGAAGAAATAACACTTAAATGTCCAGATGCCCAGTCCAGAGTGTGAGATTTTAGGTTCCAGTTCCATTATTTCAGCTAAAGGTGATTCTTTTAACAGCAGATGATAGTGTTATAGATACACACTGGATGCACTAACTGCATGGGGTAGATGAATGTAATGCAATAACCGAATATAAAAGCTTTCCTGTTTTTCAATGTGTGGTTTGCAAGAAGAACAAGTGATTTCTTTCTTTATTGGCTCTCTAACCGTTCTAAGATCAAAATGCATTAGGTCTTATCAAATAAACAAAAGCTCTTGAAACTAAATAAATTAGGAAAGCTTGCACTTACAAAATATGTTTCTTTGAAAGGTTGCAGGGTATTAACGCTTTCCCTGAGCCTTTGGCTTCATTAGGATAATTAAAACCAGCAGTACAGTGCCTTCTAGTTGCAGTAATATTAGGCAGGCAGAAGGCACGCTCTACGCTGGACCATGCCTGGCAGTCTTCATTTCCTGACTACGGCATAGTCTGGTTTCTGCCTCTGCAGCCGCAATTCCACTTCTCGTATTTCTTCCCTTAGTAATAATGCAGCTGCAATGTCTGTCCCACATGTATGTTTTATGTAAAGCATGGTTAATATTGGAAAGTGTTATTTGCATCTGAAGATAGTGGAGTCTTTTCTGATTAGGAGGCAGGTTTCTTGCAGTTCTGTAAGAAACATATTTTCTTTTCCATCCAGTTATAATGATCATGTGAGACATGACAAGGGAACAGGAGCGCAGGACCAAAAGCCATCTGTTTCTTCTTTGGTATTTCACATTGTATGGAGCAAGAAAGTGGCAAAGCTTAAATGCTTAAACATGGTGGTATAAAACATGATAATAACATTTATCATGCTTTAAAGGAATGTCTGAACCCAAACCAGATTTTATTTTTTGGTTGGTTTTACCATGACATCTTACCACAGCTGTAGTAAAACTGGCTGCTACTTGTGCTTGTGAAAACTTTGCTTTCAAGATATTTTACATATTTAGTTTAGGCAGTGCAGTGGGTGGGAAGTCAGCTTCCACTCCTGAAAATAAGTAGTTTCATCTTCAAAATTCTGAAACTGCCTATTATTATTATTATTATTCTGCACTGTGCCATTCTTTAGACTAATTTTATAAGTAAAACTTGGTTTGATTTTAAAAACTGCAGTTTAGTGCTAATTCTGGAGGTGGAATGTAAATGTTGAATAGACTTCATTGATATTTAACTTTATTAAATGTAGCCTTTTGCATGCACAGCTAGACTTTTGGCATTCTCAGGTATGTCCATAGCAAAGCCTAGTAGCATTTTACTCTGCATTTTATTCCAGCCAACAGTATTTTGTCATTTTTATTTCTGCTTGCCATATGACCTTCTCCTGTATTTACCCAAAGTGTGCTTTTCCCCGTGCAGAATGCATAATGGGAATTTAATCAGTAATAAGCTCCAGTGGTAAAGCTTAAAAAACATACACTGCTGTTAGATTTGAAATCAACACACTGAAATAAAGGGGTTTGTGCAAACCTTGTGCTATCATTAACACTCTTGCACCCAACCCTTTCCCTGCTTTCCCCTCACACATTCTGTACCTTTGCAGCCTTCAACTGCATTATTTAGCTGTAGTATCCCTACTGTGGATGACCAGATTAAAAAGTACCGCCATAAATATGCCTAGAATTTAAAAAGGAAAGGAACATAATTGCCCTCTCTTTCATCTCAGGGCTGAAGTGCCTTTTCAATCAAAGAGATATCCACTGCTTGCTAAAGACTATTCAGATGAGAAGAATACGTTTGGGATATTTGGGCTAGTTAGCACTCACTTCCCTTTTTTCTGTGTTAACAGAATAACCCTCTTTGTATGATCACCCAATTTTTTTAGACCTTTGTAAAAGTATAGGTCAGTCTTGGAATCGTGTGCTTTTGTTGGCCTGTCACCAGTTGGATCACATTTGTAGTCTGTTTTATCCCTTAACTACTTGCATAGCCCCTTTTCTTTTTTGTGGTGCGAGCCAGAATTCCTGGAAGCAGTTTTTACTGCCTGCAGGATCTCGAAGGCCACCTTCTCCATGGGCTCTTTGACTGGCTGAATGCCACACCACAATTTATAATTTATTCAGTGGATCCATTAGTGATTCTCTGTGTATGTTTTTTGTCTAGACTGAAGAAGGGCAAAAAGTCACTCCTCCTTAATCTGCTTGGGAGCTGTCAGAGAGAGGCATCTTCTCACAGATACAAGAAGTAGTGACTGCTGGCTTTAACACAATTGCACAGGAGTTTAAAGATATTTACTCTTCAAAAGATACTACAGTATATCAAAAAAGGAGTTCTGGGATATATGTAACCAACATTTTCAGCAGCTGACTGAAGAACAAGTAAGAAATCTATATTATTTTCTCTTGTTAATTTAAGTGTACAACTGGGTAAAGTGGCTGTTGCTAGAGACATGTGTTTGTATACTGCTGTGTATGGGCAAGTAGTTTAAAAATTTGGATGAAATGAAAATGTTTTCAGACTATCATTCCATGAACATTTGTTGCTACACTTGTGGGAGATTATTTTTTTTCCTTATCTCTGGGTATGGTTATGTACTATAATAATCACAGGCTTTCTAAAGCAGAGTCATGGAGATGCTATTGCTAATAGCGAAGGTGTGAATTTAAAGCACAGTAGTTCTCTTTCACTACTCTTTATCTATATATTTGCTATTTCAAAAGTTGGTTTGTTTTTTTTTTTCAATTTTAAATTAATACAGTTCTGGTTGATGGGGGGAAAAAGCCTCCTCAGCATGGAATAAAAGGTATTTCCACGGGGAGCTAATTCCTTTAATGCAAATTCCTTTTTCTCAGTAGCTATTTTGAACTGCTTGGACAAAGAAAGCAGCAAGCATTTGACATTTCCCGGCCAACTTTCAGCCACCTTTCTGGGTAAAAGATTCCACCAGATTAGTGTTAGCAGAGTTTATGTAACCCTGAATTTAGCTTGAATAACTGAAGTCATGGCATGACTCTGCCAGTACAAACCATCTTATTAGCCCAGTGCTAGTCTCAGGGCAACCTGAGAGGCCAATATTTCATAAGATTCTGCTTCTGCTGAACTTAGAATAAAAAGAGCCACATTTTTATCTTTGCTATTGCTGGTTCAGTGTGGTCTTCCTTAGTCCAAAGACGAGGTGAATAATAAAACAGAAGGAACCTTGACTAAAAGATTTCAGGTTTTACTTAGCATCATTCTAGCCTTCATGCTCATGAGTGCACCAATGTCATTTGGCAGAAAACTGAAAGACAAGACACAGAACCTCCAAACTCATATGCATGCCTGCACTACAGAAAGATATTTTGGTATTTTGTTCATTGCAGGTGTACCCTCTGGCCCAGCATTTTTTACTATAAATTGCAAACAGGAGCAGGGCCTACTTGTGATTGCAACAAAGAGATTGCAGAGTCTTCCATGTTATCAGGTGCTGCCGCACTGTGTAAAGTTGCAGACGAAAGCACTCTAAAAATTAAAACATCTTCCATTTCCCTCTTGAAAATAGCAGAAAACCCCAAATGTCCTATGTGCTCTATTCCTACATACTCTATTCTTCACCACAATTCTTGTGAGCAACTAAATGCAAGTGCTGTATTTGAGCCTGAAGCCTCAACACCAGTTGAAAGCAGAAGTGAAAATGTGGTGATACTCTTTCTTCATCCTTGTGAACCACTGACCAGAAGCACTGGGGTGAGCTCACAGCTGAGCCCTGGCCAAGGCAGGAGAGCACACACCTTCCTGAGATGTGAAAAATATCTTCAGTTTTTGATTATTTGCTTTTTTTGGAAGCATAAGGCAGGCATCTCCAGCTGAAGAGTCCTCCAGACTAGATCCTGTCTACACTCAAGAAGCAGCAAAGGGACACAGGAGCTATTTTATACTTAAAAGAACCTCAGGCAAGTGAATAAAAAAAATCTTGATAGAAACTGTCATCCATAGTAGCAACGAGAAACAGGCCTGAGGAGCTTCATTTATATAAACAGCAGCCTTTGTGTGAGTGAGACTCAAGCCCTGTATTTCCAGAGATATTCTGATTTTGACAGGCTTCTCAAAGATATGCCTACGTATATCTATATGAAGATGCCCCAGGAGAGCCTTCCAATCTGGGTACAGGTTTTGCCACTGCTAATCCAAACCCCTGCCATTATGGCTGTTGTCACTGCTTAGAGAAGTGTTTCTAAAGTCATAGTCTGGGTGACTTCACAGAAAACATCTTCTTTTACCCTTTCCTGGATGATGGCCACTTAC
The DNA here is from genome assembly GCA_036873685.1 of Agapornis canus. Lineage (NCBI taxonomy): Eukaryota > Metazoa > Chordata > Aves > Psittaciformes > Psittacidae > Agapornis > Agapornis canus. Next base: position 5,813 of record JBAFWW010015089.1, read on the forward strand.
TGCTTGCTATTAGCAAGGCTCAGCTGCAGTCTACATCAAGTAGTGGATGAAGAATTTTTTTCCTGAAGTTTGGGTTCTTGGTCTTTCAGAATTTCTGATACTGTGACCTTTTCCATAAAAGGCCAAGGATGGTAAAATCTCTGCAAGCAAGGTGTTGAGTAATATCTCACCAGCTGCCATCCCCTTTTTATTACAGGCACTTTTTTTTGCTTGAACTCCCTTGACTTGCTTGAACTATCGGAATCCCCCAAATGGCTCAACTTCATTGGGTGTTAAAATAGTTTCTATAGCTGATCCAGCTCATCAGGGTATTGTTCTATTTAATTGAAGTTTGTAATACACTTTGAGATCCCCGTATGAAGTGCAAAGTATAATCAGAAGCGCAAAATAGAATTGTTTATAATTCATAATGTGGTAGCAGCCAGGCCAATGGGGGAAAGTTGAAAGGAAATTCAAAATGTATCCTTTGCCCTTTGAAGTTTGACTGCAACTTGGCACATGCATCAAAGAGGTGACTAGTTTCCTTTAGGGTTTAAGTCTCTGCCAAAAAAAATCAAATCAAAAGGAATCTGAGGTTCCCAAATAGATTTATATTAAAAATCAATAATGAAGACCCTATAAAGGCATACTGATGACTCTTGAAACACAAAATGAGTGCAACTTATTTAAAGGCAGGCTGTGCTAATCCTTGCTTTGATTAGGAGCTTATATCATGAGTAGTCCCATTTAATTCAGTGCAGCTACTTACTGAATAAATTGCTGTTCAGCAGGAAATCAACTCAACTGATTCCATAGGATTCTATACAAAGCCCAGAAGGTTGACCACCTGCCCTGTGCCAGGCCAAACAGCCACATGAACCTCCATGGGTAGCAGAAGCAAGGGTAGCAGCAGCTTCCCCAAGGTCTTCTGTAGGCTGGCTGTACATTGTAACTATATGTGATTCTTAAGGCTGTAAAGATTTCGTGCTATGTTCTTTCATGCTAATTCATTTTTTCCCTCAGGGTAAAATAGTTTGTTGATGCAAATACAATAGCTGAGGAACCTTAATGGCCTCCTGAGATGGTGATATAAACTTAGGTGAACCTGATAGCATGAGAAATTCGCCTCAATGGTACTTAACCAGGATACAGGTGCATCATGTATTTGATTTACATCTCATGTTAAAGCGTTATCCTTCTATACTGCAGCTCAATCACTGTGTCTAATCACAGGGTTTAGTAGTTGAAACAGCACACTAAGGGCCCAATTCAATTAAAAAATGTCCTGCAGAAATCCTTTTTTTCATTGTTTTTCCAGCCCTGTGCAAGCTTCTGCAGAGAAGCTTTCATTCCATTTTTTTTTTTTAATAAGATGGGCCCTAGGATTCCTTCTATTCCAAAGCACCCTCACACTTTTTAATATATGTTTTGTCGTATTATTAGCACATAAGGGGATTCTGGTTTTGTAAAACTAGAATTTACAAAAGCCATCTTTCTCTTCATTATTAGTTTGAGAATCTTCGGAACCCGGAGGATGTCGGTGGTAGTGAACAGTTGAAATAGCAGGACTTTTTTGAAGAAGTTCAGCTCTGAACTTGTAACCATACCATCAAGCACTCCCAACACCCAACTCATTCAGTAACTTCTACCATGTCAGCCACTACTTGTGCAGTGGATGATCCACACATGTCTTCTCAGGCTGAAAGTCCCAGAACATCATCTTCTCCAGTGCAAAACTGCGTAAGTGTGATTTTTCTGTGAATTTTCTGTATTTTCATTTGTTTGAATAGGTTGAAAATAATATCTGTGGAACTCAGTGAAGGTATTCTTATTGATTTCCCATTAAATCGGACACAACCACCTGCCAATAAGCTAACAAGGCAATTCGCAAAGCTGTGCTACAATGACAAAAATTGGGCTAGACAGTAACTCTACAAAGTCAAAGGATATATGTCAATGTTTACCAGTAGCATTCCTGCTGTTACTGTACACATATTCATCAGCACTGTGCAGCTAATAAATTTTCTGTCTTTAAGCACAATCAGATTTCTGAAAACAAAGAAAGCAATCCAAACTCCAAGTGCCCAATAGCTGCAAAAGCAGCATACAAAAACGTAGACAGCTTATCTGTGATCATCTGACAAAGCTAGGCAGGATTGGCAGTTTCAGTTTTCCAAAAGGTGTTTGCTGGCCTGTCCTAAAACATTCTGGTGGTCTTGCCTGCTTTCTGGTAGATACCAAACAACAGCTGTTAATGCCTGATGGTCTGACTGATAGACTTGTGATGAAGGACAGTGATCCAAGAGAGGCAGGAGAAATGGATTAGGAATGCAATAGTTCTGCTTCATTTTTGCATTCAAACTTATACTTCCTGTCAATAATGCACTTTGTTTCTCTCCACTGCCATGCTGGCCTCTTACCCAAGTGTTAGAATTCACAGAAAGATGGGGAAATCATTACAGGAATTGAAATACCCCACTTGCGGAGCTGCACCTACTTATTCTAGCTCTTCAGCTACAACCAAACCTACAACAGAAAAATAAAATATTTAGAATTATTCAGTGCCTGGAACATGCCTGGATTTTCTGACTACTGCTACATGGAGATGTTTAGCTACTGAAAAAGAAATAACAGATTGAGCAAATTAAAGATGCAAACAACTTGTCAGGACTCGTAAAACTAAACATTGTCCCATCTCTGGCTCAATTATTGCATTAACTATAGGTTCTTTCTTGAAAAGACCAGACAATTACTTACATGCATCCTTTACTCTTTGATCCAGTTCCCAGTGAAAGCAACAGAAAACCCCTTGTTATTGCCTGTGAATGTTAGATTGGGCAGTAGGAACAGAACTTAATTCTTCCCAAACTTACAGCTTGGAAAGATCCCAGCCAGCCTGAACACTAATCAAGATGAATGTTCCTGAAGCATTCATTGCACGGATATATGTGTGAGGCCTCAGCAAGTCTGCACCAGTGAGACCCTGAAGTCTCAGTAAATATGAGATTATACACTGGTTTTGGAAGCATAAATACCACTTATGCACGTATCATAGGCTGAGACTTTGCTCCCAGCTCACCTACAGTACTTCTGAGGCTGCAATCAAAAAGACACTGTTCACCAAGATCCTCTCACATTACTCCTTCTGTGGTTCTGCATAGGACCACTGCAGAACTGAGTCCTCCCAGCAGGAAATCAAAACAATGTTATTTCATAATTCAGTGACTGTCATTGGTTTATGTTTGGTCTAAAATGGTTCTACATAGCTTTTTTTGACTATGCTATCTGTTGTTTAATACAAAACATCAAGCCAAATTCAGAACAAATGATCAAAGCCTGCTAAACGTATAGTGTCATTTTGACACTAAGAGTGTTCTCATATTTTCACCCACAGTTTTGCAGACCAAATTCAAACCAGACTTAGAAGTGACCCAAATGGTACATTAATCTCAAGTCTGGAAGATCAGAAACTGGATTTGCCTACACAACCTATAAAACTCAATAGAAAAAAAAACCCAAACAGCATTAACTTTTGCTTTTAGATACCAGCATCCAGTCATCCTCAGAAAACAACTTCTTCTGCATGTGACCTTAACTGCAAAACAATAGAAAATAAGATAAGAAAGAAAATCAAACATTCCTGGAAAGGGATACTGAAAATGTGCAAAGAGAAGGATATCAGCAATACAGGAGGCATCCCAGTGTCAGACTTCCTAGGTTTGTTACCATCTGAAAAGTGCTTTATTCATTCTCAGATGTGTTCTGTTGTCCTTCTGGTGCCCCACCCATAGGAACATCTGGCCTGAAGGAAGTGCCACCCACTGCATGATTTCTCCACCTTTCTATTGCAGAGCAGAATATCCTTGGGTGGAATACATTCACATTCCTATTCAGAATTAGCTGCTCCTTGAAAAAGGAGTGCATAGCTTTGCTCGTGGGTACGTTAGCATGCATAAAAGTTCCTCATTACTTTCCCAATTCACTATCCTTTCTGTGCCTGGGGATATGTCAGTAAACAGATTCACCAGACTTTTCCTTGTGAGCTTGTGTGTGTTTCTGGTTGCACTGGTTTCAATGCTCAACACCTGCTGATTTGAGAGAACCCTGGTTTTTACTCTTAGAAGCACACCTGTATAATCAAATGTAAAGTCATGGCTATAAGAACATGTTAGCTTATCAAATCTTTTATCTCAGTTAACATCAAGGAGTAATTCTTGTGCATTTAAAATCAAAATGACACATTATCAGTCCACTGAACCCATATAAAAAGTGAACTACCACCCCATAGGTATATGCATGCACATACACCTGCATGTAGCAACATCTGCATAACACACACAGCAGTCACTGCAACTGATGACCTGGCAGCATATCCCAGGTAAAACTTGTGAAGATAGGACAATGACTGGCTATTTTTAAGAATGACAAAATTAATATTCTTTGCATTTCAGATATAGCCAGGAAGTTCAGTTTGGATTTAAGTGAAGGGGAGATTAACCAAATAACAGCAAAATATGATTCCAAGAAAAATGGAAGATTTGCATACTATGACTTTCTTCAGACTTGTGTCTTGTTTTTAAAACCACAGGAAGCCTCACTGCTGAAGAGGGTAATTATACAGAAGCCACAAAAGCCGGTAGGTACAAAGCTCATAAAAATCAAAGCAAACTTTGGTTTTTTTTCAGTTTCTGCTATACTGACAAGTTATTTCATGGCCCATTTTTATAGTCACTTTTAAACAGTGATTTTCCTTTCTCTTATTTAATACCATGGTACTAATTTCCTAGTATTCATTTTGGTATCTCTTTCAGTTAGGGAATTTAACTCCTTGGGATCATATTCGGTGTATCCAGCTGATAAGGTAAATTGGCCAAATTTGCTAAAATTTGGATACTAATTCCAAATAGAAAACATGGGAGCTGACAGTTTAAGAGCTTTTGTTGAATTAAATGAAATCAAGCTAGAAATTAAAAGTGCATGGGGTGTGTCTTAGGAAGACCCAATTTGTCATCAAGCTGTGCCTCTGCTCCACACCCAGCACCTTAAGAAAAGTCCAGAATAAGCTCTCACTTGCAGTGCTGTTAATGAACATTAAAAATATCTGTTATTCGGGACTGGTCAACACATATTGTGCCTTGCAGCTCTCCCTGCCACATATACCATCTCCCTAAGCTACAATGAAGAGGCAAAGGAGTCCCAGGAAAATGGCTACACACAGGCTGTTTTTCTCTGCCTGCAGTACTGCTTTAGGGCAGAAAAGATCAGAAGAGACACTGAAATCTGGCTCTGGTGGGCTAGAAAGGAAGGCATTGGTAATAGCATCCCAATCAAGTTATGTGGTAGGAACGGTGCCAAATTCCAAATCTGCTCATTCAGCAAGCCTGCTACATTTTTAAGCTGTTTCTGCCTGTGCCTAATTAGTTTAGATGTGGTTAGTAGCAGCATTTTATAGAGAAATTACATTATTGAACTGTTTTCACATGTGGAATGAACAGATTGCTACCAAGGTATGAAGAGAGTATCATTAGGAATTACCAAGTATTCACTACCAGTAGGGACAGTAAGGTAAAACCATTAAGTTTTGCATTAAAGAACTTAATTATCTTCCATAAGATCTTCCTTTATACACAAACTTGATGTTGTAAAATTCCATCCCAGTGTTCTGGGTGGATAAAGCAGTAAGTCCTTATGTAGTTGTCTCAAATAATTTTTATTTTATTTATTCTATTCAGAAAAAAATAACGAAGGTCTCAGTCCATGTTCTGAGCACCTTTGTATAAGGTAATATGCAAAACGAAATTTCCTCATGGATTGTTCAGTCCCTTTCACCTAATAAATGTACAGATGCACATCAAAAGGAATCATAAAACCCCCAAATAAACCATTTTTTTTTCAGTGGCAGGCACAATTCCTTCTCTTTCTCAAAAGCCCGAGAGAATCAATGGCCTAGGGCTTCAGGCAATGAAAATAATGCATGTTGCAGTCACCATAAAGTGCTCTTTCCCTCCCTTCACCCCACAAGGAAGAGTCAGTACTTTGGGTTGGAAACTGTATTATTCATGTACCCATTCATTCCTTAGCTGCATAGTCTGTCAGAGTAATACCCCAAGAGCACAGAAGGATGGTGCAGCTGCCTCCCAGGCCTCTTATAACACCTGTAGGTGCATCACAGCCTCTGGGTGTTCACAAAGCAGATGTATAAAGTCAACTGTGTGCTTCCTTCACATGCAGATGCTTGTGGAGGCTGCAGTGGCACATGCAACTGGCACCCAGTTACAATAATAAATGCCAGGAAAGTGAGATGGAGATGGTTTGGTTTGTTTTTTTAAAAAAGATAGTAGAGCAGGTCCAGAGCCTGCAGGTGGACTGGGGCTTGCTGGCTTTGGGAAAAGTCCCTTACTCATCACACCACTGTTAAAGCTTTCTACAAGTGGAATTAATTTTGCATTAAAGAATAGTTCTGCAGTTCTTGGGTATTCAGGGTACACCAGTGCAATGAGTTGAGACAGGCTAAAAACAACAGGTCACAGCACGTCCCAGTGAAAATTAACCTTATGGACTTGTGAAAACATAGGTTCAAAAACTGGTTACAAGTTATTTTTAAACTAGGAAAAGTGTATAGTAAGGTTTTGGGTTTTGTTATATACTGTACTGCTCCCACAGTTGGCTTTGCAGTCACTTTGAAAAATTAACAGTGCAGAGAATTAAAAATGACTGAAAGAAGGAGTTGAGAAAAGGCAAGCTGAATACATGTGAAAACACTGAGATCTGAGCAGAAGTAACACTGACTTCGGAATCAGTTTCAAATAACAAAAAGTTAAGGCTTTGACAGTGATTAAGTAAATATACCATCTGCACTTCCCAAGAATATCAAAATGTTATAGGTTAAAATGATCTTGTGTAAACAGTATCTTGCAATAATTTGTAAACAAATTATTGTTTACAGTATTAAGACAGTATTACAGTCCAGCATCTTTTCTCTCTGCACTATAGTTCTTCTTCCCAGTTGTGTCCATGATCTGTTACTAAATGTGAGTCTTTCTCATCCAACTTCACTAGCTGAGTCCTGGACCAGAAACCACATCATTTTTAAGTGCAATGCTGAGAATTCAGCCCAAGATCCTGCACTGCTGGAGACCAATGAAGCGAACTTTTAAATCCCATGATGAAACTCACAGCGGTCTGTTAAATGTCTCAGATTTCAGACAAGTAGGTTGCATTTACCAAATAATGGTCAGAAAATTACAGCTGTCTAATCTAAGCTTCCAGGTTGACTTTCTCCTGGAAAATGGTACTGAACTAGAGCATATATTTTCATTCTGGATCCTGTCTGTGACTTCAGCTCTGAACATCACTCACAGTAATTTTCCTCTACATATAATTACAGTTCCTTGAGGTCTGAGGTCCTGGGGGGATCCTGACTAGATAAAACAGAGAAAAACCTACCTTAGCCCCTATACCAAGTTTAAATGCGTATCTTTCACAAACACATAGCAACAGGACACAAGCATACTTGCCAATAGATCTCTCTACAGGCACTGCTATAGCTGCAGGATCCTGTGACCCTCTGACTGCTGTGGTGGCTTCTAAATTTTGAATGGGCTCAAGTAATCCTGATTTGAAAGCCTCTGTTTCTGGAATCCTTTCTCTTCTGTATGCAGCATAATTCTAAATTAGGTAAGGGATCCATATCCTCTGCAAGTATTTAGGCATCTCGTGTCTCCTCAAACAGCAAATACACACCTGTGTATTCTGGATATCAGTGATTCTTCATCAAGATCAATGGGTAGTTTGATTTTTGCTTAGCTTTACTGATTTAAAAATCTTTGACACTGTTTTAACTAATAAGAATAATAATCACTGTTCTGAAGTAATTCTGACCACTTCCTATCCAGTTGCAAGGAAAAACAAAAAAAACTAAAAGAATAGAGTGGGGTCTGAATCCATTAAATGCTGTATGTATTAGGACACCCCTTGGTATCACTACTACTCAGCAACTAGTAGACAGGATGCTCACAGTATACAAATGCCTGAATGCAATAAGCAACAACAAAGTGTGTTTCTGATGCTCCTCTTCCCCTGGAGCTGCAGGAAGGTGGGTTGTTGCCTGATAGGTATAAACCTGTTCAATACACTGGTCACAGAAATGCTCTGTCAAATCTTTACTCATTTAGGACTGGTGGGAATGTGATATGTTCTGGCACTGACACATAGCTGAAACCTGAGTCCCTGCCTGCTCCTCTACAAAGGCTGAGGAGCTAGATGTGTCAATGAGGCCATATCAAATTCTTGCCTGAGGCTCCCTGTCTATGGCTGCAGCTTTCTGACTGCTTGGGCACTGCCTCAGCAGACTAGGCTCATAGGAGGAGGAGTGAAGATCAGGCTCCTTTGCATTTGATTTTAATTTGTTATGTTCCTCTAGGACATATGATGATTACCATTTGTAGTTAAAGCAACGTCAACAACTTTCATGTCAAGCCTCCTAACATGATATAAGCTAAGCAAAAGAAACAACAACAATAAAACCCCAACCAAAAACCCACACCAAAAAGTTAACTTTTTTTGGCTCCAGATCCCTGAAGAAGCAATCCCTGATTACACAGTCCTACTACAAATGTGTTAATCTGCTGTTTGACAAGTTATCAAGTGATTTATGGAGGTACAGATCCCTTTATCTCCTAAATAACTTAATTTACTGAAATGGGGAAATTAGCTCTCTACTAACTTCAGGACCAGTGCTATTTATGGCTGTACTATCTTGCAAGGAGTCATTAGTGATTTCTGATGCTGAGCAGTTAAGAGGGAAATGGGCAGACTAACCCGAGATTGCCAAAAACTAATGACAACTGGCATAGCACACAAGGACACACCATGTTGCTGGTCACGTTCAGGGTTTAAATTCTGGTGTGCCTCTAAACCCAGAAGTAATCCTCAGAAATTAATGAATTATTTTCTTTTATGTCATGGCACTGAGAACACTTCAAACCACTGAAGTGATGAAAAACACACTGGGTCAAGTATTTGAAAGATGCAGGTATCTAAACTGGCTTTTATCATCAGGTGAACTAGATGCATCCTGCTTAAGTTGGGTTCTCACTGAAGTGCTAGGAAGCTTTCTGGCTGAGCATTTGCTCCATGGAAATTTAAAGCACTGAGGGCATCAAGAGTATTATCATACACATCAGGGTTGTACAGTTTGAGGGACTTCTGTTTTTCTGGATGCAAAGGCTTCAGATCACCCAAGAAGGACAGAAAGGAAGATTCCACCTCTTCATTTCATGTCCAGATAGCAGTGGATGCAGTTTAAATATGTGCTTTCTGTAAATTAGCTTCTATGCATATGGGCACTACGCATTTCCCAGTGTGTCCTCAGACAAGTGCTAGTTGGGCTAGTGAACAAAACCCCTGTGTATGCAGGTTTTCAAACACACATCCAAGGGAGCCAGTATTGGCACAGGAAGGGTAAGGGATAATGAAGGAAGGTTTGATTTTCTAACTCTGAGAAACCTAACACAGAGTGGAGCTGAACCATTAAGATACTTTGTAATGAAATTTTAGCAATATAAACAAAAGTTTTTACTTCTCGCTCACCCAAAGCACTGAAATAAATAAGTTGTCTATGTCTTTTACAGGTTCTTCACGACTACAACATTGACCTAGCTGAAGAGGAGCTATTCAACATTTTGGAATACTATGATAAAAACTTGACTTCAAAAATATCCTATAATGATTTTCTCCGGGCATTCATACAGTAGGATTTGGTCAAAAGCAAAAAAAAATCCAGATAAAGACAGTAACTGACTTACAATTTCAAATTTCAAACTAATAATATATTTGACTATAGCTTTTTTCTATCTTTTCATTAGAAAACTCAAAATACTTCTAAATTCTGACAGTGGTCTTGTGTTGTGGATTAAATCTACATAGTGAAAGAATTAATTTTGCATAATCCTTTTATCAGAAAAAGAAAAAGACAACAATTAACATTGTCAAAATAATGCTTCCTAAGACGTCTCCAAAAGTAATTCATTTGATTTTATGCATTTTATTAATGACATACTCTTTTTTACAAGACATATTATTGAATTTCCTCAATTGTCATTTTCCAGATTTATTACTTTCAATACATTAGCCTTCATTATCCGAAAAAGTCGTCCTATTTCTTGGAGCATCATTTTCCTCTACTTGCAGTGCCATATGTGCATTGTCAAAGAACACATTCATAGGGACCAGCCATTGAAATCTGAGCAGATGCCAACTGTGTGTGGACACCACACCTTCCTCTGTTAAAACGATTCTATGATTCTATTCTTCTACATCCATCAGCACAGTTTGGAAAAGAAGCTACTTTACCAATAAACATTGGCTTCTTAACTACAGAGAAATAGTCCCAGTGCTAGCCATGAGGTTCATTTTCTAAGGATACTACATATATATTTATACAGCAAGCAGTAAACTGCAAAAAAATCTCTGGATAGATTTCCCAGTTTTAGAAATACTCTGGTTTAATATCTTCTGAAGTACTCAGTCTTGGTGAGAAAATTAAAAGATATCTGACTGTTGAACTCTTGTGATAATTAAAAGGTAATATGATCAACAGAGCATGCTTCCTAAGATTATATCAACAATTAAACACATACCTGCTCTGAAGAGCTGTTAGATAAATATTTCACTGTCTGGTCCCTGAGTTAGTTTTCGTCAGCACACGAAAGAGCCCTGTCTTCACCACCTGAACTGATTTGGTATCTTCCTTTCTCCCAAATAACATATAAAGATAAGTCAATAAAAAATAAGTTTAAAAAAAAAGAGAGCAAGTTATGTTACACACACACACACGCACACACACACACACACATATCTCAAGGGAAGTCTTTGGAATGGGAAGGGGTAGTAGAATGCAATCTTGTTTTTCTTATTACGCCTAGTGAAATTGTGAACCATTACAGTGAATCTGAAAGATTCCCAGTGCAGAGCACTTTACTGCATGTTTTTTCTGAGGAAACACTTCCTTGCATTTGGAGCTTTTCAGGAGATATTTTGAAGATTTTGTGTAAAAAGCATTGGGGAGGTTTCAGGTTGGATGTTCTGTATTGTTTCTCATTTAGCTTCCAAGATTCACGTAATTCATACTCTAAGAGAAATACATTTGGAGTTCAATATATTTGAAATAATAACACAAAAAATGCTTCCTACACTTTTCTTTGGGTTTTTTTTTGTTTGTTTTTTTTTTTTT
>JBAFWW010015089.1:17124-34769 GCA_036873685.1 Agapornis canus
TTTTTTTTTTGTTTGTTTTTTTTTTTTTTTTTCCCCCCCAAAACTGATTTTTTTTTGTAATCTATTTAAATTCCTGCTTAGATTTTTGTTTAACAGAGGAGACTGAAACTACCAGTATTAAAGGATGTTCTCCCATGCTAAGTCAATACAAAAAATCCTAGTTCAATTAATAGAAAACAGTAGGGTTTAAGAATACATGTACATATATAGCAAGTGACTAAAAAGAGCTGGTCCTGGTTCAGTTGCAGGAACACAGGCACAATTTAGGTAGCCCCACAGGGATGTCCCCAGTGTCGGAGGACTTCTCAAACAGCAATAGGTAACCATGCTTCTGCAACTGACCTCAGCCCAAGAGGGGGATGGCTTAGATCCACTTATGATCCAGTTGGCCCATCTTTGTTTAATTTTATCCTTGTAACTGGTGCAGAGCCTCACAGTGCTCTGTGCTCTAACGCCAACTTCTTCTCCCCAGTCATTCCTAATTTAATTTCTGTATTTCATACAGTTCATGTACTGAATTAATCATTCATATCAGTTAAAGAAATAATTGCTATTTGGAATACCTATGATTAAAACACAAATACAACATTAATTATTTTAAAAATAGTGGATTTCACTGCACTGATCTAACCAAGGAGATAAAAATAAATTACATAAGTAATTATCCGGTAATGTTGTTGTGGGGTTTGGTAGCTTGTTCTGTTTTTTCCCAAAACAAGTCTTCTCCTGTACCTCCTACTTGACAATTGGGTCTACTTTTATATCAAATAGAGACTGCCATCCCTGCACTGCTTTCTGGCACAGAGCACGGCTACTGTGTTTCACAAAGGGATGAAGGAGTTGTGTCCCTTGCCCCACCATTTTCAGGATACCCACCGTCATCAGGAGAGGTGATGTGGTGAGGGGATGGATGTCTCTGGGTTCCCTGACACATCCTGATAGAGGATTTTTCATCAGTTCAACTGGCAGGAGTATCAAATCGAACAACTCCGAAGGGATTAAAGAGCAATCTTTTTGCGGCGCAAACAAATCAAATCATGCTGGGTTTTTTTAGTGAGTCCTTACCAGCTATTTCTCCAACCTCAAAATCAAGCCAAACCCAGAACAAACTGAATTTCAGCTGCCAGTGTTTTGAATAACCCAGGTAATTCTTCATATTAAAATTGCAAACTGATGGATGCATAAACTTTGTAATAGAAATGGGCTTATTTGTTTTTCAGCCACTCCACCTAACCAGGGGTCAGCCACCCAGCTACGAAGGGCTGGCAAAGATCCCGGGTTTCCACTGTGAGGCGGATAATGTCAGTGGGATTGAGCATTATCCCAGGGTAATGGTCTCCTGCTGCTGTATGCAAACACCGCAGCAAAGCCGAGATGGTTATAAAAATAAAAGCATCAATGCAAAGCTCAGAAATGTAATTTCCAAGTGGAGGACAGTGATCCTGTGTCTGCTCCAGCAGGACCAGCGTTTGCCCTGTTATCCCTGGGGGCAGCAGCACAAGCACATGGACTGCTGGTTTGGAAACTTGGGAAGGGGGAGGAAAAGGGAGGGATTTTGGCAGCACGGGTACTCTGCCAGCACTCCCTGTGAGGCAGCATCTGCTGCCACTGAAACACAGCAGCAGGTGACAGCCCATTGCTGGCTGTTCCGTCCAGACGTACCCCTTCTGGGCTCGGTGAAGAAAAGCCCCTAGGTAAGGTCTCTCACCTCCCTCCCCAAGGGTCCTGCTGCCGGTGTTGGGAAGAGATGCACTGACCCTCACACACCAGAGTCAGGGCATGGCCTCCTGGTTGCAGCCCAGCCCTCGCACTTGGCTTAGCGGCAGGTGGCCATCAAGCATCTGATTGGGCTGACAACGATTAATGCTGCCAGGCATCTTGTGAGGCATGAAGGAGGCCAAGCACACCCCATAGTCAGAGGGAACGTCTGCCTTCAGCAGCCTTTCCAGCAAAGCCTGGAGAACAGCAGACATGGATCCCCAGGGGTTAACTCAACTGTGGACAACAACCTGCATTTTCAGACCTGCCTTAGTGCTTCCCTGCTGCTCTGCCCCCAGACCAGCAGTCCCTGTGACAGCTTATTTGCCTGTTCTGAGCTGGAGACAAAGGGCTTCCTAAGGCTGGAGGAAAATGGGTCCTTCTGCAGTGCTCTCACATTGTTTTAAGTTTCATTTCCTTCACTCCAGAGCAGAATAAGCTCACTGAATAAGACTGAAGACTCTAACAGATCTGCTGCTGCACAGGAGTCTCATGTCACTGCCGAGTCACCCACCGTCCTGCTAGACCCATCTTGTTTCCCCACCTGCACAGCCAAGTTTCCCCCAGCCAGCCACTCACATATGGCACCTCTGACTTGGGGGTGTACTGAAAGAAAGTTCACACCAGACAAGCACCATAATGGTTCCAGGGAATTAGCATGCAATGTAAATACCCATCACCACACAGAAAGTGGGTATCAGGCAGAAGCAGACTATAGAAGTGTCTGCCCCTAAATTTTCTTCTCCCCCATCATTCCTTTCAGGTTTTTCTCACTTCAAAGCCCTACTAAATATGGATGCTCACCAAAAACATGTGCTGCTCATTAGCACATCCCCAAGCCCACCTGAGCTACTTGGCCTCTTCAAATCCACTGCCCTGAGGCCAGCCTGCTGCTATTGCCAAGAAACACGGGTTGGCTTAGGGGAAGGAGCAGCTTCACAAGAACCCTTTTGGAGCAGAGTAGAAAGGCATGGCACAAAAGCTGTTTGCTAGAAGCATGAGGAAGCAAGACAAGAGAAATGAAAGATGGGAATCGGTCAGAGGAGTGGAAGGAAGAAGAGGTTTGTAGATTGTACCAGCTATTTCTGTCCTAGGGCTTGCTGTGGAGCCTGCAAGAGTGGGAACAGAGTGTGCTCAAAGAATGAAGAAGTAGGGAAGGGCAGAAAGAGGGCTAAGGCTAGGAAAATGGACTGAAGAGAAGGGAAAGAAAGAAGAGATTCACATGGGCCATCTTCTATACTGACAACTGGCATAAAGCCTGAAAGGGCAGAAATAAAGTGTGCTTCAAGAAAAAAAGTTGAACTTCTTCAGAATACAATCATTTGATTAAAGCATTACTGTGTGAAGTGCCTATATTTCTGTGCAATTAGTGGTTTTATCTGGATGATATGCAGCAGGTCGTGAGTACTAAAGGGATGCTCCAAATAGGGGAAAATGAAAACCAGATTTAAAAAAAATCTGTTTCCTAAAACATAATTTTACTCTGGTTTTGTATTTTTCTATGCTAAAGGCTGCCATGCAATGGAAGAGTATTATTATGCTGTGAAAAGAGTCATAAAGAGAATTTTGTATTATATCAATACTTAAAATATGCAAATATGATATCTTCACAACGCCCCAAAATTATGCTTGGCATGAGTTCTTAGCAACAATACAAATATCATCCTCTTCAAATAAGCAGGTATAACATGCTGTTCAAATAGCTGTAAAAATAACCTCACCACAGCTCTGGGAGCATCCAGATTTCATCTTTGATGTAGACAGATTTTAAGTAGGAAAGCAAAGAAAGTTGTCTTAAACATCAGGGTATATTCAACATGGAAAGGAGACCTGCTAGCATTCATTTACAGAGCTGCTGTTATAAAAACCCAGTTCTGGTACTATGTATGCAGAGCTACAGAGGCTGAATGCTGTGGCACAGCCTCCTCCTCCCCTCCTGAGTCCCCATTGGAACAAGGTTAGCCCCAGATTGCCGTTCAGTATGTTTGAGTCTTAGGCTATGTAGTGGTTAGCTAGCATCTGGCTTTATCTCTGCATGTAAATTGTCTGTGATTTTATAAAGAAAAGGGTGCGATAGCAAAACTAGTATAACATAGACATTTCCTTGTGGGGTGAATACCTTTTTGCTCCTGCTTTCAGTGTGTTTATGCAGGGCTTGATTTTGATCTCATTAAATCAACAGTCTACCATGACTGCTTTGACTTCAGTGAATCTACCCCAGCATCCGAGACCAGGATCAGACCTTGCCACTTTATTTTCTTTTTTCTTTTTCTGTAGTCAGGTTTTTAAAAAAGTAGCAGCTATTTCTGCTCACTCCAGAGCAAGAGTGGCGGGAGGGTTTTGCCTGAGGAACAATGCATCTTTCTCTGTACACTGTGCAGAATTCCCATCTTGTGCATTAGAATAGATGTTGAAACAGTTCTAATTAACATTTATAATTTGCATTTTAATTGCCTGCCAGGGTGTGAAATGACATGTCTGGGTAAAAGGAGCATTCTCCTTAGTTCCAGTGGTTTGCACAGTCTCAGCGAGGTGATGGGACAGAAGCACCCTGGCCAATGGCCCTTTTGCAGCATTCCTCCTAATTAAGGCACAGCCTGAGCCAAAGCCCAGTGAGTTAAGCTGAAAGAGTTCACATGGGTGTGTGTGTGTTTGTTTATTTATTTTTAATGAATGGGACTCCTATAATTCATTTTTGTCTGAAGATACACATTAGATCTTGATTTTAAAATTGCCAGTTGCAAAGAATCAGCACAATCATTTGAAGGTTGTTTTAGTGGCTAATTACCCTCTTCTTTATGAAGAAAACACCATGTACATACATATGAATACATATATACGTATTTTTAAGATGATGTTCTTTTAGATAAGAATGTGCCTCTGTGCAGCTTTCAGCTTGTGCACCCTGCAGTTACATAAAGGTCATGGTGAAATCATAGAATCACAGACTGATTTGGGTTGGAAGGGACCTTAAAGACCATCTAATTGCAACCCCTCTTCCATGGGCAGGAATACCTCCCATTAGTCCAGGCCACTCTAAGCCCCATCCAACCTGGCCTTGAACACTGCCAGGGTTGGGGCAGCCGCAGCTTCTCTGGGCAACCTGTGCCAGGGCCTCACCACCCTCACAGGGAAGAATATTTTGCTTAATATCTCATCTAAAGAACCTCTTCTTTCTACAGCAAGACAAAGTGAGCTCCCTAGATTTCCACCTCTTAGAGCAAATTTTCCAGTTCTTTTCCCATTTCCACAGGTCCTTCTGGTGTTGATTCCAACTTTTCAAAATCATGCTAGAGTCAGTGATCTATGAACTGGGAATTTTTCAAATCTTAGCTGTAGGGATGCCAAATACAGAGGACATGTAACCTCTTTCTGCCAGCTTTGTCCACTCAACTGCTGCATTTGCTCTTCTGGCCATGGCACCAGCTGAGCACACCAGGCACTTTCTGCCAACCAGACCCATCTTCTCCCTGAGGCAAAGTGACTCTGGCCCATGTCCTTGTGTTTAGTGATATGGCTTCATATGTGGCCATACTGTAGACCAATTTGTTGTACCTCATTTTCTAAAATAAAAATGTATAGAATGTAGTGTACCTGTGAGCCCTTGTATTCAGTATTCCCTGTGGTCCAACACTTGGGTCATTGGAAAAAAAATCAGTAGCACCTTTTTTTGGCAGGGGGAAGGAGCAGGTTTCCTGGTCTAGATCTAGCAGCTAAATCACTACCTGGAGGACCCTACAAAACATATAGCCTCTTAAAGATAATTCCTCGTTTAATTACATTAGTTAGGTGGTTTTTAACTCATTTAACATGTGCCATGCTGAAATTATATCATTCCCGTTTCCTCCGCAAAATAGTAGGCAATGGTGCCAAGTCATGTGCCTTACAGAAGTCTATTACCTTAACACTATTTCATTTGTCATCCAAACTTGTAATCTCATAGAAAGATATCAAATTAGTTTAAGAAGATCCATTTTACTTAAACCCACCTTGATTAGTATTTAATTTTATTAGCCCCTTTTAATTCTTTATTGCTTCAGCCTTTTACAATCAATCCCATCACCGCTTTTTTCCAAGGATCAAAGTCAGGCTAACACTCTCTGACTTTGACCATCCCATTTCCCTTTTTTATAATATTGGCACTGTTTCAGTTTTCTATGGACTGCTGAGATTTCTCTCATGTCCTAAACTGTCTGAAAATTCATTATTAACAGTTTAAAAAGCTCCTTAGCTTTTCAGATATAAAGTTCCCGATTCATAATATTTGGTAATTGCTATTTAACATGCTTTTTAAGGACTACTGGGCTGAAAAGCCACCAGAACTGGGTAATGTCCCACTACCACCTGGCCTTTTTGTCTGCCCACTGCAGGGAAATTCATTTTAAAAGTATACCTTTTTAATAATACTGTTGATGAATCTCCCATTCCCATCGTTCCCATTTGATTTTTATTCTTATCATTACTATTTCAAGCCATTGATACTCCCTATGCATGTTTGCTTTCCTCCTCATTTTTAACATGATTTTCTTCCTTGACCAATTTGGTATACATCTTTATTCTTCATTCATTTTGCATTTATTTACCCTGAAAAAAGGGTTTATAGGTTGGGTTGGGTTTTTTTTTGGCATGCTTGATTGTTTGGGTTTTTTGCTGAGTTTGGGTATTCCTGGATTCTGTTTTCTGGCAAACTTTCTTAAATAGTTTCCAAATACCTTCTATGTTTTCCTGTGTAAGTGCTTTTTTTCCTCCCCACTGATTTGTTAGTTTTTGGCTTTCTGAAATTCCCCTTTTTGAAAGACAGAAAGCTTGTCTGACTTGTTCTGTCTCCTTATTTTACATTCACACAGTGGACGTGATCAAAGTCATGGCTGCAGATACCACAAGCTGCATCAGTGTCCTTACTCTCTGAATCAGTTCTTGTCCATCAAGAAGAGATGTGGTGACTTCCTGCTGGAAGCAGCCTTTTTGTCAGAAAATTGTCATCTGGGGTTTGTATAAATCCTGGCAGACTCTAATCTCCGCTTTACACCATCCAGAACAAACTGCCTCATGATGTCGATTGGGGGGTGTGTTGCAACCATTTTTGATCTGTGTTTAAGTAGTGGTCATCCTCTATAGGTAAGACTCCATAGAGCTTAATTCAGTTTAATAGTGTCAAGTGCATACCGTCTGGAGGGACACCAGCAGCTTTACTTCTTAGGTCCAGTGGATGAAAAAAATATTCCAGTTGACTGACTCCATCGTTTCCAGCATCACCATTTTATACTGTGAGTCAGTTTTATTTCCCTTTTGCCAAGTTGATCTTTTCTAAAGAGATTATAAACAACTTAATCAACATTCCTGTCATGTGTCATCCTATTAGGTTTCATTAATATCAGCTAGTTCTAATGCATGTTTCTAAACAAGCAATTTCTATTCCTTGCATTTATTACCTGGGCTTTTAATCTTGATGAATTTCTGCACAGCACAGTCTTTGTTATATGTTGCCAACACACAGATTTTGTACAGTCTGAGGATTTGGTGGTGCCACCTTTTCACATGCTTCTGTTAATTGTAACCCCTCCTTGCAGCTCTAGACAGCCAAGTCTTCTGCAGATCCCCATATTCTTTAACTTGTATCTCCTAGTTAAGCAGCATTTTCACTGTCAGGTCCTCGCATCTTCTGATTTCCTTCATTTACTTCCATGAGGATACATTGAACATCCCTCTCCTTCAACTTCCTTTGGAGTGTAATGTTTATTAAACTGCATCATGAATCAGTGCAGTGGTGTTTTCTGATTTCATGATGTGCCATCCTTTGGGCTGTGACTCTTTGTGTCAGTTCATCACTCTGGTGCCAGCCTGTCCCTTGGAGAATATTTCTTCCTTCACTTATCCTTGCCACAGGAGTTGATCTGCCCCCATGCAGACCAGCTGCCTCCCCAGCTTTTCTGCTTCTTCCAGGTATGCAGTGAGGGGATGCTCTCTGCATTTCACTGTCCCAGTACACAAAATTTCTTACATTTGTCTTGTGGAAATAGGAAAGGCTGTGCATCGTATTTACTTATCAAAGGCAATCATCAGTTGAGCAGCTTATAAAGCAATTTTTTTCCCCAAAGAATGAATCTTTGGGGAAACTCAGGTTCCTGCATGAACTGTCATATCCCAGCTAAACCTGAACCAAACTGCCATGGTTTGAAAAATACTGCATAGTCCAGCACTCTCAGCGTCTGACTTACAGGGGTAAAACCCTAGTGACACAAGGGCACACACCTGAGGAATCATTCCACTTTGAAGATGAAATGACTTCAAAAGCTGAAATGTCCCTAGAAAACAGTCACAAAAATAAAGTGCAAGTGGATTATAAATTCAGACATAATGAACACGGTCTTCCATTAAAACATGATCAGAGTGTTCCTCCTGGAAAGGAGGCTGTTCTTACATAGCCAGGCAAAGTGAAGGTCCAGCATAGTGGGTGTCTCTCTTGACTACTCCAGCTCAGCTACAAAAGGGCACACTGCAGAGATAAACTCAACTACTCTTGAAACACTGTGAAAAATTGCACAAGTTTTAGGGTGCAGTCACAGATGAGAATGCTCATTTTGCTGAGGTCAGTGCTCATACTTCTGCTGATTCCAACAGAACCATTTTTCATCATGTTTTTTCAGAGCAGGTTTTCTTTCTGCTCTCCAACAGCTGAAGGAAATAAAGTTGTTGCATTGAAGACACCAGAGCAAGGAAAGAAATACAGCAGGCTCCAGGATTTTGATGTGGCTTCTCACATACATGAAGTTTTGGAGTGGTTGGGTCAGCCAGGCAGTGCAGGTGGCTTCCCTTGGTAATGCAGGATATAAATCTCTCCCTTCTACAAGGAGGAGTATTTTACACCATAAGGATGATCAAACACCCTTACACAAGTGTCCAGATGGTGATGAGCTCTCCATCTTTGGAGATACTCAAAACTCAGCTGGAGGAGCCCAGCTAGATGTGCTTGGAGTGGGAGGTTGGGCTGGGTACCACCAGAGATGTTCCAACCTGAGCAACTTGGAAACCAGACTTGGGACATTTACTCTTCAGGGAGTAAGCTGGCTTCCAGGTTCAACGGACTGTGCTCTTCTGAGAGTCTTGCACAAATTCAGCTCAGTTTTGCCCTCCCACTGATATCAGCACCATCTTGAGTGAAGAACTTTGCCATCCTCTGTAGCCATGCACACAGGAAAGGAACAGCTGCTGTGAAGCCACGGAGGAGTCAAGAGAAGTAACTGCCTTTTATATCTATAACAAAGTTTTAAGGAATTTTCTTTATTAAAAAATAAAACCCCCATGTACCTCCTTCCTATTTCAACTCTACGCGTGGGCTGTGATTTCCTGATGATTTTTAGACCAACACCACAATTGCTAAACACAACTGCTGCTGATAGCACCAGTACAGAGACTACTGATTCAACACTGTTCTTTAAAGGACACCCTCCCTTTTCACTCAGAAACAGAAATGAAGCCAATAGGGAGCACAGAATGTCACCATCCCTTCTGAAAGCCCCATTGAAGTAATTTACTTTCATACATTTTGTTGCTTTCCATCTCTCAGCATTGAGTTTCTTTTGTTGTTTCTTATAGATAACACCAGCTTCAAAGTTTGGAGGAACCATTCTCCTTCTGCTGCTGTTGTCCTTTTTTCTTTTATTCCTTTAGCAAACGTTGATTTCTTTGCAAGTTAAAAGGAGCTGCTTTAACAAAGCACACCCAGGATCCAGGAGAGCTGGGTGTCTCACACTGCAGCATCCTGGGCTCATGGAAGGGTGAAAGGACCCTTTCCTGACCAGCAAATGCAGCTGCACTCTTTGCCCCTTTGGTCTACCCAATCTTGTGGCCTTGGCAGAGAGTTCTACTCTACAGGTTAAAGTCTGTGCTCTGTAAGTTCATATGCCTTCATTTTAAGGGATGGCATGTGCTCAGTAGCAGGTGAATTAATAGCAATTAAGAAATCCTTTACTTTTAACTTAGAAAAGGGCACAGTATTTCCAGGTTTTCTGCAGCATTAGTGAATGCTGGCTGGTTACAGATGTCATGCAACTAGCTCAGCCAGTGTCAGCTCCAGTGTAACACACTGATGTGGAGCTAAAGGCAGCTGATGAAGTGTCTTCATCATAGTTTGCCGAATGCCTTGTCTGTATTTTCATGATTTATTACTTCCTTGACTTTCTCAGGTGTTGGAAGGAACAATGAATCAATCCAAGTGTTCTCAGAGCAGGGACTGCTAATTGTGTGAGCTCTATTTACTGCTCGAGAGCTCCAATTTTGACAAGTCTCTTGACCGCATGTTAGTACGTATGATTAATTATTGTTACAGGCATCTGCAGAAGCAAAGCGGATGGATAACACTTCAGAGCTATGATTTCTTTCTGAAGAAGCAATAAACATAATGATGTATACTCTATGTTATAAACATAACAGGTGGGGAAACAAGGTGCTTTTGAAGGCATGCAGGTAAACCATCCCTCCACAGCAATGGATACCCAGAGGGCACAGGCTGAAACAATGGGGCAGCAAGTTGGATGACAGTTACTTCTCTTGACTCCTTCACAGCAGTTTTTCCTTTCCTATGTACATGGCTACAGAGTTTACTGAGTTGGAAATGTTTGCACACTACAAACAGATGGGACAAATTCTGATGCTGGGTTGCTGAGGGACCCTACTGGGCACTTCTTTCTAGAGGCTTGTCCGGTCCTGTTTCTGTTTGGCCACCCTGGTGAAGAGCTGCCTTTGCTCTGGCTGGTGTTGGCATTTGCTCCTGCCAGAGCAGAGCTCTTCCATCCCACAGAGGGGATCTACCCCATATGAGGGTAGCTATTCACCCAGAGAGGCTCCAGGTGATGCTGAGAGGTGTCCCCAGGCTCACGACAAGCAGAAGGACCTGCCCCCTCATCCTACGGTACTCTCAGCTTGTTGCAGGTCCTTCAAGCTGGTGCTGCTGGGGAAGGTGGCCAGTTTGTCTGTGAGCTCAAAAGCAAGAGCAAGGTTAAGGCTTTCACATCATCCCTGGGGAGGCCGTAGAGGCATCTAGAATGGGGTGCCCATGATGAGAAGCTGCTTGGGAAGCCCCACCATGAGTGACATGGAGTGGCGAGGACTGACAGGACCAGCTGTGGGAAGCAAAAGAGTCGGTGACAAAGGAAAGGTAATCTGCAGCCGACACATGTCTGCGCGAAGCAGCTCTCTGTTCATTTTAACATAATCAGGTAACAGATGCAATCAGAATGGCTGAGCCATGCAACAGACTTATAAAACAGTAGAAGAAATATAAATATGGGTCTAATTGCTCACTCCACTTAAACTGCTTTTTTCTGTGTTACTTCAGTACTTCTAGAAAATTTGTCCTAAGCCATTACAGTGGGAGGCAAAGTTTGCATGAGGCTATGAAATTCTCCACTGCAGCAGCAGCAGCCTGCCAGAGCAGGATATTACACCGTGCAGATGAGAGTATTTCTGTCTGCACAAAGCCCTCCCATCAGCACGCTGGAAGCGAGGCACTGTGCTGTGCAGCTGGGAACCCTATCATCACTTCTCCATGTCCCTTGTGTCTTGGTGGAGAGGCAGCACCACCAGTCTGAAATGGAAACCTGAAACACCATGGAGAAGGCTTTCTCTGAAATCCACAGTACACAACAGCAGGGCTGCCTGACTCTGCACCATGCAGGGGTGCAGACGGAATCACTTATGCCAGTGCCATCGGCTTTGGCCCAATGGACCAGCAGGTAGGGTCACTGCCAGGATGGATGCTGTGGCATCCCCAGTTATACCCCCATGAACAAGTGGGCACCTGTTAAGGGGAGGCATCCCAGGACCCTTTATGACCCCTTCCCACTGCTGCAGTGGCCTCTGTGGAAAGGTCTGTGCCACCAAACTCAGTATCTTCTCATATTCCCAATCTGTACTCAGGAAACTGGGCCAGCCCCTGTCCCTGCAGCTGGACTCTAGGTGCAGCAGGGAAGGGGCAGCCAGGGCTTGGCTGACAGGAAGGTGCTTCAGCGTCACCTCTGACTCTCCTGAGCCTTTTCTGGGTATTGCTCAACTGGTGGGCAGAGCATTTTCTTTATCCTGATTTTGAAGCTTGACGCTACTATAAGCCATTGCAGCATGTTTGTTGCACCGTGTTTTCCCATCCAGCCCTCCCCAGGCTGCTCATCCCTTCCACAAGGCAGAAGCATTACAAGAAAAATGTTTGAAAGTAACTGAAAGGGCAAATCTGTCCAGGTCACTGTTTCTAACAGCTGGACCCTCTCCCCAGGGCTTGCTCAAGCCCCTAGCACCACCTCACTGTGCAGCTGTGCCCCTCTGGCAAAACCAGGGAAGAAGCATCCACAGTACTGGCTTCAGTCCAAGCAAGAAAACAGCCTCTTCTCCAGCGGTGGGAATGGATTTGTCCACTAACTGGGCCCAGATTGTGATGAATTGGAGGAAATGAGTGGCATGAGTGCAAGGGTGTGTTGTGTGCACTACGTGGCAGCAGGTAGTGAGGTTAATTGCTCTGCTCAGTTTTAGCCCATTGTGCTCTAAAGGACAAATGCACTTCACTGGGCATGGGAGTGAGGAACAAAGACAACCTGTTTGTGCAAAAAAAAAACAAAAACAAACCCTTTAATCTGTTTGAAAGCTTTTGGGACATCAAAGTCCTGGCAAGAAGAGATGTCTCTGATATAACTGGTGTGGACACTTGCAAAGGTTTTGATAAAGACCTTTATGAAAGAGCTATTTGTGGGAGGCAAAAAGGGGTTGTGGGCTGGGCACGAGCCAAGACAGGAAAACCCAAAAAGCAAGATGAGGACTGTGCAAATGTCACTTGGCTCCATACCACACCCAGCAGCTCTCCAGCCCCAGGGCTGCTCACCACACACGGCAGATGAGATGCCCCTGACAGTAAAGCCTGACCATGGGAGACAAGGATTGACAAGGGCACCCCAAAGTCAAGGGATCAGGCCAGAGCAGGGGAAAAGGATCCCCCTATGAATATACTCTAGAAAGGCTCCCCGGGAGGAAGGGGGTGATGGTTGTGAAAACCAAGTAAGTTGAGTCCAGACAAGCTGTCACCTCTTCAGAAAACCCAACTAGGGCCATGAATAGCTCACCATAGTTCTCCACTGGGGATTGCAAATATATGCTATTACCCCCAGAAAACCTAAACAAATGAAGAACATAGTTGGATAAAGATCAGGAGAGAAAGTAGCAGGGAACTGTGTCCAAATGCTTGGATAGGAAGGAAGAGGAGGTTCTCTTCTGGCATCACTGCCTCTCACCGATTCCCAAAGGATACATCAGAAAGAGAGGAGGGGAACATTTCAGAGATGGGAAAGGTAAGAGAGTTAGAAATAGAATTTAGCTAGAATTGAAATGATTTTAATTTCTAAACAAAGTGAGTAAAATGCAACACAATGGCAGTTTACAAAATAATGAATGGCACAAAGAAGGTACATATAAATACTCGTATTTATACTTTTCACATAGAACGAGAAGAAAGGGACAGTCAATAAACCCAAACAGCAGCACACATACAAAGCTAAGCTAAATAGTGTTGTTCTAATGTGCTGTGCATAATCACCCGGAGAGCTTGCTGTTCATTGTTAAAATCCCAGATGCAGAGAGACTTGCAGAAAAGGGACAGGAATGTACCTGAAAGAAAAGAACATTTGGAGTTATATTCACTCTGTGTGAGTTATATCAGCAGTGAGCAATAATATGGGGTTTTAAGAGAGAAATTGTACAAACAGGAATAAATAGGAGTAAGGCAAAGATCCTCATGGGCAGATTATTTCAAACATTGCCTTCTACAGAATGTTGTGTTTCTCCTTTCTCTGAAACATTTACATTGGCGATTATGGCCTTAAACTGACAGAGGGTAGATTTAGACTAGGTATTAGGAAGATATTCTTCCCTGTGAGGGTGGTGAAGCACTGGCACAGGCTGCCCAGAGAAACTGTGGATGCCCCATCCCTGGCAATGTTCAAGGCCAGGTTGGATGGGGCCTGGAGCAACCTGGTCTAGTGGAAGGTGTCCTGGTCCATAGCAGGGGAGGTAGAACTAGATGGTCTTTAAGGTCCCTTCCAGCCCAAACAATTCTAGGATTCTCTTAGCAGCTGTCAGTGACTGGAGAAGACAAACCACTTCTTACCCCCAGGGGATCCCTCCTGCAGCAAGGCCAGAGCACTTCACACCCATTGTGTCCCCGTAATCACCCAGAGAACAGAGCTTTTCCCCTTCTCTGCCCACAGCTACCTGGTCTGTGGAGCACCCTTTAGGGCCAGCCAGGCAAGCTGCTTCCACCAGCCTTACTCCCTGCAACTTCCTTGGAAACCACTGTAGTTTTGGAGGCTGGCTGTAGAGGCCACCACATAGCATCATGTGGAAGCCTAAACCCAGTTCCACAGGCTGGGGTACAGCTGTAGTGGGTTGGGGCTGCCTGGGAAAAGGCAACTGAGTCCCAGCTTGCTCATTGCTTGTAGCCAGGGAACATTTCACATCCTCAGCCATATGTGACTGAGGGAGGTGAAAACAACAGTTATTTTCATTGACATGCAGTGCTATCTTCCCTATTCATGGTCAAAATGAACTGAAATTAAACTTTGCTAACAATTCCGCAGTGTTGGAAACGTGGAAGGTGGGAGGTATCCCTGCCCATGGCAGGTGGGTTGGAATTGCATGATCTGAAGATCCTTTCCAAACCAAACCATTCTATGATTCTATACACTTATTAGTGATACACACCAGCACATGTTTGGGAGCAATGCTGCCTGGATAAATATCAGTGAAGGTCAGCAATGGGGAGGTGGTGTGAGAGAATGATTTGACAAAGCATCTCTGAATTTTAAATAGAGCTGACAACTGAAAACCGTGTTTGTGGAAACCTTCCTTTTCACAGTCTCCCTAGTCCGCAGTACACCAGATTTGAGGCAAGAAGCCCAGGCCTTGATTGTGCCCACAAAGTTAAAATAAAAACAAGTCACCTCACTTTGGTACTCTATGGAGTACTCTTTGGAAACTCTATGAGTTTCATGTCCTTACACTCAGAGCAGAAACCATCGTTCCTCTGACTGCTGCCCGTTCCCAAAGCATGGCACCCAAGTTCCTTACTGCTTCACAGTCCTATTGCAACACTTCCTCATGTTAGGTTTTCCCAGCCTAACAGGCGCATCTGGAGTATTCCCCCACCAAAATACATCGGTTACAGGTAGCAGTTGTGGCTTTCCCCTCTCTGCAACCCCGACTTCCAATTTCCTGCCTTCTGCAGGAGATGTGGTGGCCAGAAGAAGTTGGCAGGTGGAGCAAGGCACCTTCTGCCTATCACCCCCAGCTCCTCTGCCAGATGCCCCTCAACCCCTCCTAATAACAACTTTCATGTCCTGCAGCCTGGCTCCTACTCCTGTAGCAGACAGGCAGCCTTTCCCACAGAATGCATGAGGTGGACATAAAGAGGCTTTCTTTTCTGTTTGTTTCGGTTTTTTTTTAAGATTTTATTTGTCCAACATGCTTGACCAAAAAGTACAACAACAATCAAGTTATGCCAAAATGATTAAATAATCTTTATGCTTTCATACCTCAAGTACTTTAAATGATATTCTGAAGGAACAGCTGCTTTCATATCCTTTCCACATAAAAATACACAGTATTTTGAAGATGCCTTGGGAAAAATTATTTTTAAGAGAATAGTTTATGGTCAACATACAAATTTTGTTGAGCCTAATAAAAGGACCTCTTCCCCAACTTTAACACTTTTTAGTCTCTTAAGTGCCGGTGAGCAAATGTAAACATTTCAGACTTCTAACATACAGCCAATTTCCTGCCACATTTGTGGCAAATCTCTTGAATTGTGACTAGCTAAGACACTTTTATTCTAACTATGTGCTATTGCTCATCTTCCCAGTTCATAATCATTCCCGAAGTTCATAATCAACTATGAATTTCAGTGCTTGCTGATTTAGGAGCTGATCCTGCAGTTTCTATACCAATAGTTTTGACAAAAGCACTCAACTGAATTCATGGCAGGCTACTCATGCACTTGTGAACTATTCACCCAACAACCAGTTGTGGGCATCACTGGTTGGTTTGGGTTTTGTTTCAGGAAAAAGCAGCACGTTAGTTTAAACCCCAAATCTCCCAAAAGCTTACAGGGAACGACAGACCTGCAACTTCTCATGTTTTCTGGCGGTTTCTTTTGAGTCCACAGCATGAGTTAGTTACAGGGCTCAAATGCCACGGCTTCCAGCAGCAGCTGGAAGAGCTGCTGTCCATGGGAAGCCAGCAAAACGCAATGTTTCTGCCCACCTTGCTTAGAGTTGACGCTGACATAGCCTGGTTTTGTGACACAGGCATTTTAAATTGTGTATGCATATGAAGTACATGCAGCTGCTATGTGAAGCTCATTTACACCCATAGATCAAGTGAAAAGTAACATACACAATTATCCAATGCATGTGTGCAGATGTGGGCTATGCAGAGACCTGCAAACAAGCCTGTACTGGTAGCTTGCTGGTCTGCCCAATGTGTGTGCACAAGATTAATATCTAGATGCCACCAGCCCCAAATTCAGGATGCAGCAGTTAAATTAAAATGGCTCCTCTTTGCATACAGTTATTGATGAACTGACCATTGTCAATTCAAGACACAAACCCACCTCTTGCAGGGCACACGTGAAACACATTTTTTTCTGGTGAGTCTGTAATCAATTCTCAACCTTCTGCCTAGGAAGGTTTCAATCCCAGAAGCTTCAACACCTCTGCTAACCTGCAGGAAAGATGCATGGGCAGTACCATGGCACTTGGCCACCCCAGTGAGCTTCTGACACATGTCCTGCTGTACCTGGTGTCACATGTAAAACAACAGAAGGGTTTCAACTCAGTTGACTATTTTGTCTTGGGCCTCTTTTAGCAGTGTCCATGAGCGAGCAAACACCAATGACAGGTTTTATGAGTCTCTGTACCCACTGGTGTGTACTCATTACTCATTGCACTTACACTACCACATAGCTACCCAGAAGTGAATGCCCAATCTCTACCTTGGGATGATCCCTTCCCCTTGACATCTATAACATTCTCCAAGGACAAAATGATGACATTTAATCACTTTCTGACTGGGGTCAAATTCAAATCAGTAACCTCATTATTGGCTGCATGTCCCATTAACAGGTTTTAAACGAATAGTCCCAGTGGATTTTATTTAAAATACCACTAATGAACATACAATCATGTATCGCCCGACCATAAGAAAACACGGTTATATTTTTTCTTTTCTGTTTTTTGTTGTGGGGTTTTTTTGTTGTTGTTTGTTTGTTTGGGGTTTTTTGGGTTTTGTTTTTGTTTTTTTTTGTTTTTTTTTTAAGGGAAATGTCATCCTTTTTTTTCACAGGAGAGGCCAGGTTACAAATTCCTGAGTTTATACTGCACTTAACACAGTCTCCCTTCTTGAATGTTGAGCTGTTTACA
The DNA here is from genome assembly GCA_036873685.1 of Agapornis canus. Taxonomy (NCBI): domain Eukaryota; kingdom Metazoa; phylum Chordata; class Aves; order Psittaciformes; family Psittacidae; genus Agapornis; species Agapornis canus. The sequence goes on from JBAFWW010015089.1 coordinate 34,335, forward strand.
GCATGCTGGCAATATGCACCATTTCCCTTACCATCTGTAATGCCAGATGTAGTAAAACTTCATTTCAGTACAGTGAATTAGGGCCTCTATTGCATTGGTTTTGAATAGATGCAAAGACTTAGACTTGGAGGACTTGAAGTAACAGTTTTCCTCCTGTGACTGGTCAGTCGTGCACCATCTTTTATATCTGCCTTGTTAATTAAGGGAAAACATTTTTACCATCATTCTTCTTTTACCAAGAGCTCACTGGGAAACATCTGAAATGAGGAAATCCTAGTCTAGACACTTAAGTTTAAACTGCAAACTTTCTTAGAGAAACATTACTTTGAAAGACATTGTTCTTTTAATAAGTCCAGTATAATGTATGGTACATACAAAAGTTCCTACTTGATATATATATATATATATATGTATATTATATATGTGTAATGCATT
>JBAFWW010015091.1:0-17166 GCA_036873685.1 Agapornis canus
GGAACTGGATGATCTTAAGGTCCTTTCCAACCCTAACTATTCTATGATTCTATTTTAGAAATTACTTTCTACTGAATGCCATATAGGATAAACAGGTCTGCTCTGAAAGAAAGAAGTTTTATTTCCCTTTTCCAGGACAATTGTATCTGTTCCCTTCCTAATATCTGCCAAGCCATGGGTCTGTATGTCATTATGTGAGATTGCATATCTTGTCAGACAACTGCAGATCCTGCAGCTACAAGCTCACTGGAAGACTAAACCTCTGTACAGTCAGCTACAAAGGGACTCTGCCTATGTGAATATAATTGTGTGGTTAAGGTTTAAAATGTTTTTCCCCTCATGTAAAATATGATTGCTTGAAACACATCTTAAAAAAGGGATGAAAGTAGAGGGGGGGAAAAGAGAAGAAACTGGTGTGGTCTTGAAAAATAATCAAACCAGCTGAAACAAGGACAAGTGACTGCTCATAATGCACAGATGTTTGTTTTCCTTTGGAAACAAAAAGTACTTCGTGTATTTCAGCCATAAGCAGACTAAAAGTCCAGCTGTGACTTTCTACAGAAGCATGTAAAGCGGTATTGATAGCCAACTTAGAAAACAGCTTGGGGTTGGGGTTATTTATTTGTATAGTTATATATTTATTTGGAGTTCTATATATTCACATGAAAATATTTGTTTTAAATTTTATTGCAATTTGTAGAAGTTTGTTAGGAAACCTGCAGCATAAATAGAGAACATTGGCACAATGAGGATATGGTACATTATGAAAAAAGAAGTGGCCTAGTTCAGCAAAGAGCTGGGAACTCTCTCAAAAAGGGTGAATTATGGCCTTGAGGTTGTGATGAAAGTCTGCAGAAACAGCACATCCAGGTTTCACTGCCATAGTAGTGAATCTGGACATCTCCAGGCTTGTGTGCTTCCTTTTCTTCTGGAGCACCAGGCTGAATGGTAATGGGACAACAGGTCAATACTATCCTACCCTACCTCTCAGGATGCTTCTGAACCTGGCAGCTGTGAAATGCTCCCATTTTCTGCCTTTTACACCTACTCTGTAGACCAAGCAGTTCACAGCCATAAAGGAAATCTATGATAAAAACGGGAATGGCTTGTAGTTTTTTTCAGCTGAATAGTTTTTAACTGGTTGAGAAATTCTTTGGCATGAGGGAATGTGTGGGGGCTGCAGAGGCAGCGTAGCCAGGTTTACCTCTTTGCCCAAGCCCATAGCTATGCTCTGAAAATCCCTGGTTGCCTAATTCCTCTCAGAGCAATCAGAATACTCTAAATTGCTTTTTAGGAGCAGACTGTTAGGAGCAGACTTGCTAGTCTGAGATTCAGAGTTTAATCTCTCTGTAAATTTGCTTGCACTTAAAGGTCCCTGGATAGTCAACCTGTTTCTTCTGCCTCTCAGGTTTATTGTTCATTTGTGTTCTTTTTATCTTTCCCCATCTGCATGGCGTGGCTGTTACTTGTTACATGCATTAATACACATCAAAGTCCTCAAGGTTTTGTATTAAAACGTAAGCAAGCAGCAGGTTTGATTCCTGGCCGAAGTTTAACTTCCTTATGAAAAGGAAAAAACAGAAAGCATGCATGTCTGTGTTCAACACTAGTCTTCTCAGGCTTATTTTTGTGAGTGATATTTTGGGGGGAAAGTGTCTACTCAGGGCTTTTTCTTTCATATTTGTGCCTAGCTGTGACAATCTCATACTTATTTAAATGCAGTCCCACCCCATGAAAAAAGCTTTTTGTACCCATTCTCTGATAAGCCACTACATATTTAGACTGGATCTAAAGAAGAAGTTCTTTCCTGTTAGGGTGGTGAGGCACTGGAACAGGTTGCCCACGGAGGTTGCGAGTGCTCCATCCCTGGCAGTGTTCAAGGCCAGATTGGACGAAGCCTTGGGTGACATGGTTTAGTGTGAGGTGTCCCTGCTTATGGCAGGGGGGTTGGAACTAGATAATCTTAAGGTCCTTTTCAACCCTAACTATTCTATGACTCTGTGTTTCTATGATCTCTGAAGCTGTGAATGCTTCTGGAAAAACATCATAATTCTGTGCGTATTGACAGATATTTTTTACTCCCTAAGTGGTCACCCCAGTAATGAAGTACAATGGTCTCCTCTGGTAATTTGGGAAGGAAGTGGAATTATGGCTGAATTACATGATGCAATGGCCTTGCCCAATATATAGGGCATTGAAACTACTTTAATTCTGTCAGAGATAGCAGTGGCTGTCACACTTGTCAGTGGGCTTCCTGCCTTTTGATGACCTTAGAGCCTAGAACTTGCTACATTTATAGTAAAGGAAAAATAATTTAATAAGTTTTATTTGAATACTCTGTAACAAAATACCATAATTTTGTATATGGAGGTATATGAAATGAAAACAAAAGTGTTGGATAGCATCACTTGTGCGGGCAGATGCAAAACTACTCCTATATGTACCCCACTGGTGCACTTTACTCTCACTGGCTGTTCCTCTGATTATTCCAGTTCTTAACTCTTAACAGAGTTCATCCAGTCTGCCTGGAATATGATTGACAGGCCTGTTCCAAATTTGTCTGAATGGTTGCAATTTCAGACTCTATAATTTGAGCTCTTGTTTTCAATGTGCCATGAAGGGCAGTGTTCAGTGATCATTTTCCACCCCATTGGTCCCCTTGTCCCCCAGTAGAATGGCATAAGGCAGGTGGCTGGCTATGGAGATAAAGCTTATATGCTTTGTGGCGGTGAAGTGACACAGTATGCTTATAAAGCTGCTTCCTGGTTGTTCTGTGGTCAGGTGTTGTTTATTCCTGGAAACACCCCCACACCTGAAAGTCCTGATGAGAAGATAGTTTATTTCACACAACTCCTACTGGAGGGTAGGTAAGGCTGAGGTTAAGCCCACATTCCCAGAGTCCATTCCCTTTAGGGAAGCTCCTGTCTCAACAGCTTCTACGGCCCATGTCTGTGCTGTGCAGTTGCTGACAGTGCACAGCTTCCTGAGCTGGCTTTGAGCTAGCTTCAAAACTAGAAGTAGTGCAGTTAAGTCAGCGCAGTGCTGCACCTAGCCAAGGCACTAACTGCATGCAACTAACTGGTACCCGGTGGGATGAATGATTCCACCCAGTGCAATGTAATGATGTGTCAGCTTATTTGAAGCTAGTTCTGAGGCCACTGACATATGCAGAAGGCACATAGTACCTGCTGGTATGAAATGTTATGGCTCTCTTGAAGCCAGCATTAAGATGACTAAAATACATGACACTCACCTGCCCCAAACTCCTGAACAGTCCACAATGCCTAGGAGTTTCGCCTTGTGATAACATTGTGGTTACATTCCAACCTACCTCCCAGCAAGGCTTCCCTTGAGCACTGCTCCAGGTTGGGCAAAGAAGACGGCTTGCTCAGAAAAGGGCTGTGAGGGTGGATGACTGAAAACTGGGGAGGAAGTGACTCAGAGTGCCGGATGAGCTGAGGCAGATTTGGTGAGGGGAAAGGAGCAGGAACCTCCTATGGCTTTCCTCTATGCTGGAGGTCCAAAACATTGGAGTCAGACACTCTTTTCTTTGGTCAGAAGGTTGCACAGAAAGAAGTAATTGTTAAAGCTCTGCTTGAACAATAGGAAGATGATGTTTCACTTCTCTTAAAAAACTGAAATCCTTGGCTTGAAAAATAAACAGGATATCTTCACTTGACAGCAAAGCCTGAAGCTTTTTTCCTATGGAGATGCTTCCTAGCAATCTCCCAGTTAAGGGTGGACAAGCTAAGGATATGAAGGAGGAAGTTCTGCATTTCAATACCATTTGCAGTACTTCTAATGACGTGGCCTGTAAATCTGCTGGCTCAGTTCTGCACCACCCTGCATGTCATGTTCTGTATATATATATCCCCAGTGTGGCTGCAGAGAATGCTAAGGCTGTATTTCATATGTTCCCTATTATTTCAAGTAGCTGTAGTAAGGAAGCATGAGAAATCTGTGGGAAATTCCTCCCTGACATGGGAGGTTAGTGGAAAGAAGCTGGTGTATAGAGATATTCATGGGCTGTAAAGGCATTTATTTCCATTTCTACAGCAGATGTAAGCAGAAGCAGAAGATTATTCTGCCTGACTTGGCATTGTTGTAAAGTTTCCACAGTTCATGATTATTTAATGTTTTATGGAGTCTTGAGTTCTTATTTCAGCAATATCTGGTAATAAAGATATATGCAGACCATTTAATGCAGTGAAATAAAATTACTTTCATTTCTTGCCTTGAAGCTGGTATGAGGTGAGGTGAGGCAACTGACAGGTTACCTTTATGTGCACACACTCATTTCCTCAACCATATTGAGAAATCCCTTTTCCAAAGATCTAATCCTTTGGTTAGATAGCTATTAAGAGTACATAAACAAAAAAGTAAATGGAAATAAGGGAGGTTAAAAATGTAATCTGATCACCACATGCAAATATGTGCACAGGGGAAAAGTGCAGGAGCCAAAGGACTTTTTCATTCAGTGAAAAGTGTGCAACACCCACCAAACTACAGCCAGTCAAATTCAAACTATACATCAGGCACATATTTTTAACAGTGAGCATGACTAAGTATTGGAACAAACTACTGTAGGAAATGATGATTCCCATACCTCATTTCCTTCAGGTAAAGACTAGATGCCTTCTTAGAAAAGTACTCTACTGAAGGCTGAGTTATCTCACCACAGAGAATGAGCACTAGTAGTACCTCTAGTGAGATGAAAAACAGGATAAATATGAAACAAACACCCTTTATTCATACCTATTCACTTCTCCTGGAATCAATCTTTAACACTCCAGTGAACTGTGTAGCAGTGATGAACCTAATCTGTAGGTGATTAAGGGAAGTTACAGGTTGTCACCTTTAGGCTTTGACCCTGCTCTACTCTTTGTTTTTCCAGTGGAAGAAAGATGGCTATACCAGAGAAAGGAGATTAAACTGAAAAATAATACCAGATTCAAAACTTCTTCAAGGCCATGAAAAATCTGAGTGAGGATACAATCTCTGGATCTTGTACCATGCTTTGCCTTTTCTCATTTCTGTGTGTCTCCTTCCAAAGGATACTGATAAAAACTTTAGCAGTCTCTACAACCTGAAATGGAGGAGGGAATCTGTTATCTCCAGTCCAGCAGCAAGTATCTTATATTTTGAAGAAAATATTTTTCCATGAAAGAGGGCTTTTCTAGTAAAGGATCTATGCTGTGACTCAAATCACACTGAAATTCTTATCTCCAGAGTGGGCTGCCAGCCATAAATTTGGGAGGTTTGGAAATATTCCATATTAGTCAGATTACTTCTGTGCTGCATTTACCTCTAATCAACTCCCATGCTACTAATTTCAGGGAAAAAATACACAATTTATATTTAATAAAGGAAAATCCTAATCTAGTTGGAAAATATTTAGCATTTGAGGAGCTCCCCACAGTGAGATTTTTCCTTAGATTTACGTACCAGGTGTATTAGTAAGATTTGGTAGTGGAGTAGTAGACTCACTGTAGACACAGCCAAGCCCATTAGCAAGGCTGGTAGTGCCCCTGTGAAAACACATTTAAGAAAAGGCAGAAACCACCAAATTAGAAACAAAAAGAGCAAGAAACAGCAAGCAAAACACCAAGGTCAGAAGCAGAGGGGTTGTTGCATAACACCAGAGTAGGTACTTCACTTTCAGCCCATGGAGGACCTGTATAGAGCAGAGGAAATGTGTGAAGAGGAAGAGAATCAGAGAGAACTGCTTTGTACTGACTAACCCTGGAACCTCTGTATGCCTCTGGAGAAGGTACAGGACCTGGGAATTAAGTTTACCAAAGAAAAGGGAACAGGAAATTGTCTTAACGTTTGCCGCCTTGTTTCCCACAACCCAAATCACTAAGTAAATGTTTTTAAGTTGCCCCATTTCAAGTTATTGGGGTTTTTTTTTGCCCATGAGAGTAATCACTAAGCAATCTCTTTGTTTTCATCTTGACCCAAGAATTTTCTCATTCCTATTCTTCATATTTTCTCCTTCTCTATTGCCAAGGGTGCCCATAGTAAGTGATAAAAAAATAAACAAGGCCCAACCAGCCTACTGATGGAAAGAGAGATAGGAATAAGTGAAGATTAGGCAGGCAGTACCTATTTTTGCACAGTTACACTAGCTGCATTATGAAGATTTACAATCTTATCCTGAAGATTTTGCATGGGACAGTACCCCATCACTGAGATCATCCCAGCTGGGAGATCCTTTTGTGCTGTTGGTCAGAATACAGCTTCTAAGTTTTGAATTCCTTTTGCACAAACAGGGCTCTCTCTAGGCTGATTATCACCCAAGGAATGAACAAACTGAAGCAAGAAACAATTTTGGTAGTGAATAGAAATCTGGATGCTGACAAAGCCTGTATGAAGCCCTAGCATTATGTTCAGTTTAAGCACACCCCTATGGAGCAAGGCTCTTTTCAGTATATGTGTGACACAGCCTATTCTACAGTCCTACAAGAAGCAACTCTGTGGCTAATACACTGACACAGAACTCTAGTGTAGCTAGTTTCTCTCCTGCTTCTGCAGCTGTATCTACATTACAGTCATCAAAAGTGACTGCACTATGTGCAACTCTACAGCACAGCAACTAAGGCTTCAGTAACCAGCAACTGAAATCCATTTCTGGGTAAACTTATAAAACTTACCCTATGCAACTACTTTGCCCTTTACAAGGGGCAAAGCCCTAACAAGCCTTAATAGTTTTAACTAGCCTCACCTGGACCTTCACCAGAGCTCTCTGTCCATAGGCCCAGGAGCACCATGTAAACTCAGGTTTGGGTCATTGTTTCCTTCTTGAGTTGCTCTATAGGACAGCTGATCTCTGTGCTGGTTATACCTATGATTTGCTCTGGACTGATTTCATAGCTTGACCCCAGGCATGCCTTCTGGCTGTGAAGATGCCTCATGATTGCTGGCCTGTGTCTGACACTGGTTACCCTCACCTGACCTTGACTTGTGGATTGACTTCCCAGCCTTACCACCAGGAACATGCCTGATGATCTGGACTGGGCCACTGTCCCCTGCACTGTCCTGCAGGAAAAGGAAGCCTTCTAACCCTGCTTTTCTCTGATGGAAGGCTGGTGAGAGGATAATTTTGCTCATACCCCTGATAGTCACTGCACCTGACCCATAGGTATTCCTCAGTCTCAGGCTGCTGCTGTTTCATCTACAGCCAGTGTGGTGTTTCTCCTTGTGCTAAATGAAAGACAAATAAGGCAGAACCCTTGCTTTAGTTCAGCTTATGTCTTAGACCAGTATAGGTGGCAGAGGATGATATTTTTTTTTACCTACTAGAATGCTGTTAGCTGGGCAAATGTCATCCTGAATTGTGCTGGCAAGGATACTCAATTTGTTATTAACTCCTTGTTATTGCACATATGCCTGCAGTAGAAATTCTGCCCTTCGATATTGCTGTAAATAAGAACTCTGACTCCACGATTGCTATTAGGTTTGCAATCTCATTACTGAGGGAAATCTGGATGAAGGCATATCTACAAACTCTAGTAGACACCTCATAGCCTTATATCTGCCTTGTTAATCTGGGGATTTTTAAGATTTTTACTTTAATGGTGCTTAAATCATCAACAGTAATGGGGTAAGACACAGGGATCTCACCTGTTTTCTTATCATTTCTTCAGAATGTCTTTTTATTCTAAAGAAAAAAGTATCTAAATTATATATGATGATAAAAATAGGAGAAAAGTTTCCATCCAGTCTTAGAATTGTGTATCTGATGAGATTTTAAAGGTCCCATACAACAGTGTGGTGAGCAGGAATCAAGAGATGACACTACTTGCTTTTAAATGTCATGTTCGGTAAGACTTGTAGTAGTTTCAGCACTGAGCAGAAGAGACATTACAAAGGGTTGTGGACCCTAGAACTACCTTTTAAGCACCAACAGAAAAGCTGTATGTTTGCTCCTGGTCCTCAATATTAATTTGGTATTTAGTTTTTGTAAGTTTAATATTTAGTTCATAAGCTAGGTTGTAAGTTTGATACATAGTTCTCATAAGTTCATCCTCCTGATAGTCTTGTCCTGATGTCAGCATGAGGATGGTTAAATTCCAGAAGACTTGGGTCTCTAGCCAGCTCTTACTGTTGTATCATGCAGTTATTCTGGAGCATGGTTATCTTTGAAAGAGTAGTGCTGCTAATACATTGGGTTAGTGCAGAACTTATTCACTGGTCAACTGGGATAGACATTTGGCCTACACGCCATTCCAGGAAGTGATGTAACCCTTCCTCACATAGCTTCCACAACTTGTTTCTCATACCTCATTTGAACACCTGGAGTTCTGGCCTGGTCTATGATGTGATCTCACTGTCTGGCTAACAGTGTGACAAAGTTAGAAACAGCGTGGGCACAGAGCCCTGGCACTAACGTGTAACAGTGCCATGTTCCACCCATTGCATTTGAGGTCTCACACAAGGCACAAGCTGGTTTTGCTCTCAGTATTCAAGCCTGCTCTTGTCCCCATCTCAGAGGAGTCTTCCATGCAGTCTGGCTTGTGCCAGTACATCCTCAGCAACCAGTCATTGCACTCTCTTCACTACTATGTTGGGACTCCCCATTATTCTGGCAGACTGTCTCCTTGAAGCTGGAGAGCTTCCACCCCATGCCTTTTAGCAGAGCTGGGCTTCCTGCCCCTTCTTTGCTTTGCCTCTCCTCATAGGGCTGATTTGTGGCTGATAAGCTCCACAGCAGAGCTCAGATGGGGTAGGAGTCTCTTCCTGTCTGTGTTTCATATCAGAGAGACTTTTCTTATTCTGAGCTAGTGGAAGAAATGTTCTTCCTTCAGCACTGAAAATGCTAAAATTATACTTTCCACAAAGGAATAAAAATATATTGTTTGCTTACATTTGTAGTGTTCATACTTTTTCAAGTGACGAGGTACTCTGGCATGAGCAGGAGTGCAGTTATGAGCCCATATCCAAAGGGACATCCCAGTTACATGGAGAGATTGTGAGGAATGGGGCAGAGATAATGAACACCTGGCACATTCTTCTCAGCTTTAGGAAATGGTATCAGTCCTGCTCCATATTACTGTTCTTGTACATACTATCTCTGGAGAATCTAGCATAATTGGAAGCAAACCCATGTAGCCTGGGAGAATGTTGTGCATCTATGGGTCTACTGAAACCTTACCCAAGCAAGAAGTTGTGCTGGAAAGAACCCTATTTGTTTTTATTTAAGTTGCTACTGTGCCTTCTATTACCTGGCAATTATTCCCAGGCCTTACAGGGAATATGCTTCCATCCTTTGGTCCCCATCTCTAAAATACTAATGAAATCTCCTGCTTACCTCACTGATAGAGGGTGATTTGCTTAGCTACCAGATTAAATGTAACTTGTGACCCACAGAGGTCTTGATCAGCAGCAAGTTTGTCTCTCTGGAGGCATTCTGCACATTGAGATGATGTGAGTGGGCTTCTGTGTGATCCTCTGGGACAGCCTAGCAAGTAATAATGAATTGCAGTAGTAATAAAAGACTGGAGTCTGCAGTCAGAACTTTACTATTTCCTGGGTAAACCTTTGTGTTCACTTCAGTCTTAAAGCCTGTTGACTGGACCCTTTTGGTAGGGGAAAACCTGAAGGCAATTTCTGGATCTCTGAAGAAAAGTCTCCTATTTATTTCTCTTACAGTTTGTCTAGACAGCACCTAGCCAAATGGAGGAAATTGCACACTGTGAACAGAACAAATATAAAACAAGGCTACTGGAGGAAATCAAATACAGCAGATACTTAGAGGATGAGGCTGACACAAGGTATTTCTCTGATAGTATCAGAAGTGGTGACAAGACCCGCAGCCTCATAGGTTGGGACACTGAAGAATGATTTCCACAATCTACAGTGGAAAGTATTTTGGGCCAGTACTTAGCCCTGAGACAGGGCTAAGTAGGTCTTGAAGTATACCCATCTCTCATGACCAAGGAATGGCTCCTCTTGTCTCCTAGCAGTGGCAGGTATGCATCCTCTGTGTAACAGCATGTGAACTTGCAAGTTGTGCTGCTGTTGTGAAAAAAAGGATTTTTAATAACCAAGCACCTTCCAGCTGCAGCAGGACCACTTCCACTGTGTGAACTTGACCTTCAGGTTAATTTGAAATACATACGCAGGACAATGCAGCAGCTTTCTGATACGGAATTTCGTATCTTTTGGTCATGCAGTTACACTACCACAAAGAACAAATAGCAGCCCAAATAAAGTCCTGTACAGTGCTCATTGTGCTGCTTCTCAGTACAAAAGCAAAATATTGTCTTTGGTCTGATCTACACACCACACAGTGTGGTTTAGACTGTTCAGAAACTGTACTGCCTATACAGGCATGCACAAACCTGTATGTCTAGGTGGTACTTCTTAGTAGGTTAACTTTTTTCCAAAATACTTTCTAAAACATGGATGTGGTTGTGCAGAAGCCTCTTTTAACTAAGAGCCAAAATGCTGACTGTAGAAGGTGGAAATCTGGCTCATGCCTGTGTTCTCCAGCTATATTGCTGACAAGAGAGTGGCTGCGAGGGAAACAGCATGAGGAACTGTGGGGAGAAAGGAAACATCAAGACCTCCAAGATCAGGCTGCAACAGGTTGTCTCAGGGTCTGCCTCTTGTGTTAGTAATCTGTGTGGTCATTCTCCTGCTCATAAGAGAAGAGCTTAGTATGTCAGGGTATATGATCACGCTGGTCATAAAGAACAAAATAAAGAGGGGTTTTGTCCAACACAGTCATAGCATGGCTTCTGTTGGAATATCCAACACTGGTTGCAACTTCATGTGTCTCAGTGATATAGAACAGAACTGGAAAGGAACCTACCCATAGTATCAGGTTGTTCCCAAATAATAGTTTGATTTATTTATGCTCCAGAAGAAAGAACAATTGTAGAATTTTTCCTGTAGAAAGTGTGCTTACAATTTCTCCCTCTGGAAGGGCTTGCTCATTGACAGGTTTGAAGCCTCTCAGACACCAAAATACTAAATACTTAATAAAATGGAGCCATTTCTGCTTCGAACACAAGTAATCCAGTACTGAACCTATGTGATGCTCTTTCTCACCAATGGCTAGCTCTGTGATGACAGGCTACAATATGGGTCTATCTAAAAGTAGTTGCCACTGGTAATGGTGTTGACACAGCTAAAGCCAAACAGCAGAAAGGCTGGTGCATGACTTTCTGCCTCAGTCACTGGCTCTGATGGTTTTGGCTCATTTTCTGAGAAAAGTGTCTCTATGTGGTTTACTTCTGTACATGGATCCCAAGGATCCTGGTGCCACAGACCCTCAAGAGCTACTGACCCACTCAGGGCAGCCTAAAGTTAGACTTCATTTTCCCATTGCTTCACTCTTGTGATTTTCCTGGTACACACCCTTATATTTCAGGGTAATGTGACATACAAAGAAACAGACTTTTCAAGCAAGTTTCTAAAGCAGGTTCTTTCTGCTATACAGCATGGGGCATGGAGACTAAAGAGGGAATACTTATTCGTCACCCTTCCCCAGCTTCCTTGCTGCTTTTCAGCAGCATTTGGGATTTGGATTGATGGTCATGGCTATAGGTTTCTTAAATCACTTCTCTTCTACTGTACTTTCCCTCTGAACCTTAGAGGCTCACTGTGTTTTTCTGCCATGATAAATCTAGCAATCCTAAGTCCATCTGACTCAAGCAACACAAGTGTTGTCCACAGTCCTGCTATACAAAGAGCTGTGTTACTCTTGCTCCATTTCCCTTTTCTGAAACTGCAGCCCTTTGTTTTTGTTGTTCCTACTTTGAGGCTTAGCATTGGTTTGGACTTGAATTTATACTGACACCTTCCTGTCTTTGGAAATCCTTCTGTTTCAAAGTGCCATAATTGCTCTTGCAAAGACACTTAGGGTCTTGGTCTACACTCACTTCTGCATGTAAAGCCTTACAGTGACACTGGACTGTACCTGTGCTTTCATTCTCTGGAACTCATGCATGTTCCTTTGGGAAGAAAGATTCAATGAACAGTGCAGTGCATGTATGAGTTGTGCATTTAAAAAAATCTTGTCCCTGGGTTAACTTTGGCCCTTATGGGACTTGGCACAGCATATCACTAACAAAGGCAAACACTGCCAAACATTAACGGCTATGTCATTGCTACGAGTTTTCAAATGACAGATTGTCCACACTGTCTGGTATGAGTAAAATGGTATTGAATTATTGATCTCAGCTAAAATGTAAAGGGGAAAAAAATAAATCAAGTATTGGGCTGAGGCAGACATCTACCACAGACAGTTCTAGCCCAAACTCATAACATTTAGCAATATTGTAAACTGTAGAAAACAGATGCTTCTAATGGGAACTGTTGTACCCTCTTAAGAGCTGGCTGTATGAGTCCCACCTACAAGCACCCAACCCATGCTTCTGTACAGTACTTGCATAAAGCCTACTTGTGATAAAACACAGTGTAATTTGTCAAAGGCTTTTCCTCCTACTCATGTTTCCGGGGGTTCCTTTCTAGATTAAAGATATTTTCCTCTCTCTTACCTAATGCCTTTCCAAAGTGACTAGGTCAGTTAGCAGAAGGTCCTGAAGTCACTCCTATGTCTTCCCTTAGTTATATTGCATGAAAGAAGAGGGTCTATGGGTTAAGCTCCCACCCTGTCTAGTACAACCTAAAATCAATGTTGTTCTAGATTTCAGACTTCCTGTTTGCTCTGGAGCATGTAACTGCATGTAGTTTTCTAACTATAATCACATGCATATTAAAAGTGCTGTTGTGGGAGTAAACTCACTGAAGATTCAGTGGTGCTTACCTAGCGAGGTATTGCTAGCTTGAGGCAGGTAGGATGTAGGTCAGTAGGGAGCTTACATGCTGAGAAGATGTGGGTGGATTTTTCATAATCTTCTGATGGACAGATACATTGAGTAAAACATAAAGAACTTGTGGTCACAGATTTGCTGTCTTGCAAGTGAGCGTGTGTGGCAGAGGAAGACTTGAAACTGACTGATCTCAGTTTGTTTTGGTAATGGAAAGTTAGAACTAATGGCTGGTTTTCTCACAAGAAGCTCCACCTACTTCTTGCTCACTTTGTACCATTACTGTAAACATACTATATCAAGAAGGTGATAGAAGAAAAAAGGCAAAGAAATTCACATGGTAAGTGCATATTATTAAAGGCTTAGAAATAAAGCTCTCAGAAGTAGTAAAGAGAGGCCCAAACACTGCACAGCATATGTGACCGATTAAAGATTGTAAAAGAATGCACAATGGGACAGTGTACACAGGCCAAGGGAAAGGCTGTCCAGGAGGAATTAATGAGGGGCTTCATTATTTTGCCAGACTGCAGCTGGGCATCTGCTGGTATGGCCTGCAGCTGAGGCAAGCTGGGTCTGTAGGAGCAACGAAACTGCAGGGGAAACAGCTTTGTTAGAAGTACTGGTGATAGCTTAATAGGGCCGGTTTTCACTTGCTTAACAGAAATAATGCACTGGAACTCAGATAAGTGTCTTCTGCAGACCACCACCTGCAGCCCATGGAGGACCCCACACTGGAGCAGGGGGATGCCCAAAGGAGGCTGTGGCCCTGTGGTAGCCCTGTGGGAAGCCCCCACTGGAGAAAGCTCCTGGCAGGAGCTGTGGTGCTGTGGAGAGTGGAGCCCACGCTGGAGCAGGCTTGCTGCAGGACTGGTGACCCCACAGGGACCCATGCTGGAGCAGTCTGTTCCTGAAGGGCTGCACCCCTTGGAAGGACCCACAGCGGCACAGTTCATGTAGAACTGCAGCCTGTGGGAAGAGCTCACATTGGAGAAGCTCATGCAGAACTGTCTCCTGTGGGAGGGACCCCGTGCTGGAGCAGGGGAAGAGTGTGAGGAGTCCTCCTCTGAGGAGGAAGGAGCAGCAGAGACAACGTGTGATGTACTGACTGCAGCCTCCATTCCCTGTCCCCCTGTGCTGCTGGGGTTGGGGAGGTAGAGAACTTGGGAGTAAAGTTAAACCTGGTAAGAAGAGGGAGGTGGGGGAAGGTGATTTTAAGGTTTAGTTTTATTTCTCATTACCCTACCCTGATGGATAATAAACTAAGTCAGTTTTGCCTGTCACAGTAATTGCTGATCTCTCCTTGTCCTTGTCTCAACCCATGAGCACTTCCTTACATTTTCTCTCCATGATCTGGCTTAGTAGGGAAAGATGTAGAGCAGCTTTGGTGGACACTTGGCAGGGCCAAACTCTTCTATGAGCTTATCATGAAACAATAACAGTAACCATAAAAGAGAGTTTTGAGATGAAGTCCTTTCTCATGCCTATGATTTATTTGCGTATCATCCCTGCTCTGTAGGATTGAAATGATGACTCAACTAACTATACAAATATTCTGGCACAGAAATGCATGCTTGTAGTCAGCCTGAAGCTGCATGAGTTTAACTAGGTATTTTCTGGTGGTGTATGTGGAGACCAACAGGTTTACGGGATACAGGACTTCTCTTCCCCAGCAACTGCTTTCAGATCAACCCATCTCAAACTGAGCCACTTGTAGACAAACTTTCTGCTGATGTGAATGACAGAATGTGCTCACTCCAGTGGATGGGAACTTCTTAGGAAAATTTTGGTCCAGAAATCTTGAATGTCCATTTCTGAGTAAAAAAGTGCTTGTCTTCCAGGGAACAAAAGTTTTCCTCCCACTGACTTTCTTCATGGCTGGGCACTATCTGCTCCTTTGATCTCTTGAAAAAATCCTTGTTTGAAAACTAGTGCTTTTGACAAACAGCCTACTGAATACACCTAAGAAACACAAGATGTTAAAGGATCCTGTTTTCTGTGTGAAATTTATACTGCCCATTAATGGCTGGAAAGCATAGCCAAACAAATTCAAACAAGAAAGCAGGCACACATTTATTTTTATCTAATTCTAGGTAAGACTAAAGCTAGTTCTAGTGTTTTCCAACAGTCCTGCCCTGATGGTGAGGACTTACAACAGAATCTTTGAAGAGGACAGTTTTAGTCTCTCCTGCATGAAGGAAAATATCTACTATCCCTACTTCAGGAGGATATGAGGCAAAATCTGTACTTCTCTTCCAGGAAAATGTTTCTAAAAGACATGGTAACAAAGAACTGCAGTTAAAATACATTGAACGAGGGGAGACCTGCTTGGCTTCTAGAAGGAGGCATTGTTTCTTTCATGTCTGCAAATCAGGGTGAGGTGATAACTGGGTTCACGTTTGAAGAAGAAACAAAAGCAAAGATCTGATTAAAATAAACCCCCAGATTCTAGAGTTACATCACAATTTCAGTTGCCTCAAGTCTCATGCTGTGCTGTTCTTCAGAGAAGGACTGGGAATGAGCAGTAATTCACCAGCATAATGCCAAATGTCACGTTAATACGATATCTTGCTGCTACATCATGAGCACACATGCAGAAAAATTAAGCATCTAGGTGAATGTGGGGGGGACCACTCTTCACCTCCAGCCTTTGCTCTTATCCAAATGTGGGCTGAAAATTCTATTTTTAATTCATTCCCATGGGAATATATTTATTGATATGTCTCCAGGTATTTTTTTAATCTGGTTATTCATATTTTGGTGCATGAGGCTACATAGAGTCGGTAATGTTCTTTCTGATGTGTTGTTTGTGTAAAACCAAGGTAACAGTTCTAAAATATACTGTCTGCTCTTTAATCATAATCTTATGTGTTAAGCAAGTAATAACACCTTATAGGGTGGAATGAGACCTACCCTAATCGAGCCAAAACAGCACTTAATTCATTGAGGGCATTTTCCAGGCTTTTTTTATTGCTGTTGTTAGACTTCAGGGAAGACTTAAAGGTTTCTAGGTTTGGATCTGAATGTTTAATTTCGAGGCTTTTTGGGTGAAGCAAATTGAGGCATTCAGAAATTCAACATCCATCATAAATCTGTTCCTATCTCTGCCTTGGTACTGGATTCTTTTCTGATGGTCTCTGCACTGAGTTTTCAATTGTACCCCTGAATGGGTTTGAAGTGGGTGAATATCTGGTTCCCTGAGGTTTTGTGCTATGATGGAGTTCAGGAGGCAGTTTTAAACCAATGTCACTGTGTGCTTACCCAGCCAACACTTTCAGCTTCTCTATAAGAATGTTGTAGGAGACCATGCCAGAAGTCTTGAAGTTGAGGTGCACAACGTCCACTGCTCTCCCTGCTGCACAGAACAGGTCTAGTTGCTACCTGGGTTACACAGTCACTGCTGAAGCCTGTTATTGCCAGTGGATGTGCTGTAGTGCCAGCATGAAAGGCCAAAAATAGCCCATGGAAATAAACCTTCCTAGATTTCTGTGGTACACAACTGTCCTCACTTAACATGTGCTCCTTTTCTTCCCCCCAAAATGCTTAAATGCGTTTGTTCTGGATGATGTCTGGTGCTGGGATGCCCTGTTGAAGGCTTATGCCTTGTCTTCTGCCTTAATGGACAGAGGCCCCAAGTGGCTAATTGGATCTGTAGCCTGTTCCAAAGCAACCTCCTGTCCTCAGTCTTACATATCAGTAAGAAGCATGGTTTGATGCATATGTCTCTGAGCAGGTTTAGTTGTGAGCTTTTAAATAAAAGATTTTGCCTTAAAATCTTTTGATTTAAAATATTTAAAAAAAAAATATTTTGGCAAGTGCCTGAACACAGGGGAAATATAGGTTTACATCAGAATAGAATAGAATACTCAAATAATAGAAAGCCCCACAAAAGCAACTGGCATGTGTCGATGTGTACTTGGAAGCCTGTAGTTTGGGGCTTGTCATGCTCCTAACAAAAGCTGAACATATTCCCAAGCTGCTTCCTGCCACCAAGCTTCCTGTGCTGTCAGCCTGGGAAAGCATGAGGAAACAGATAGGGCAACTATGCCTTCTATTTTTCACTTCTCACAGCTGGGTGAAGATAAATTTTCCATTAGATGTTAAGGAGCTGGAGAAAATGCTCTACCTCCACTACTGACAGGGTGTCAGCACTGTTGACACATGACTCTAGCTTTCTCCCTCTTCACCCCCAAAAATAATAACCCGAGATATTTTCTTTAAATTGTAGAACTATAGAATGGTTTGGGTTGGAAGGGACCTTAAAGCTCATGCAGTTTCAATCCCCCTGCCATGGGCAGAGACACCTTCCACTTGACCAGGTTGCTCCTAGCCCTGTTCAACCTGGCCTTCAACACTGCCAGGGATGGGGCAGCCACAGCTTCTCTGGGCA
>JBAFWW010015096.1:0-10081 GCA_036873685.1 Agapornis canus
CAGTGGCTTAGCAACTTCACTTGCCAGCTCCTTCAGGACCCGTGGATGGATTTCACCGGGTCCCATGGACTTGTGTACATTGAGGTTCTTAAGATGATCTTGAATCAGATCCTCTCCTACAGTGGGTCTAAGGTCTTCATTCTCACAGTCCCATAGATATGCAGAAGATGAGACTCAAAAGATGTCCTGCCCAAAAGACAATACCGAAAAGATGCCTATACTTTGTTTTACATTATTTACACCAGATTGTCATCTCAAATGCTGAATATACTTTGCATTTGTAATTAAAATGAAGTTATTTGTTCTTTGATATTTTCATATTTTCTGCTTTGCTCCTTCAAAAGAGTCTGGCAAGTTTTTTATGTGTTGCAGAACCCAGCAGAATTGTCCTGTTCATCAAGTGCAATATGAGCAGAAGAGTGATCCGTATGATCCAGTGTCTGATCCCATTTATACTGCAGAGAAGTTCTTCCAAATTCACTGCAACTTCTTACTAAAACTAGGAACAAAAACTGATGTTTTGCTGCACAGTGGGATGGCCCCTGTCATACTTTTTCCTTAGCAGCTCAATTTAAAAACACATGCACTGCAACTGCACTCATTTCTATTTCCTTGTAGGGGATTACAGGCTGATCTTCCTGCAAACCGTCACTAAAATTCCACCCTACATTTTCTGGGAACAAAATTATGTCACAGGTAATGCAAAAGTGGGTTTTATCATAGTGTTTGATAGAGCAGTGTTTTCTAACTTCATCTTACTCTATTCAAAGTTCTTCCATTAAGTCTCATGAGTAATTCTAAAGACAGATTGCACTGAGCTGCGAGGATAACTGACACAATCTGGCTTTTCTGGTGCAAAAGTTTTATACTGGAAACACCTGAAAGCAGACAGATTCTGTAAAGAAGAATATATAAATATTCTCACATGAAAGAGAAAAGACAAAGCTCCATAGATAGTGAAATTTACGGGTGCTTATTGCTATCATGACAGTACCAAAGTTTAGGGTAAAATCACATGCTTCCCACATATGTCGCTTCCACCTTGTACCCTTTCCTCAGGTAGTGTTTTCCACAAACTTATGAATAGTTTTAGGATCTAGCTATGATATAAATTTGGTTAACCCTAATAGCTTCAAAAGTGCTTTGATTTTTCTGTCCACCTCACCTTCAAATCCACACATCAAGAAATGATCATGTAAGCCTTACTCCCTTAAAAACCAAGCTACAAAACTCTTGAAAAAAAAATTATTTTAATTCTAATGTATCTAGTTAAAACTTTAGAACTTTAGAAAACCATTCAGACAAGAAAGGTAAATCATGCACTGTAATGAATAAAAAAAATAATGCTTCAAACTGCATAAGAGAAAAAACAAGACTAATTTATTACAGTATATGTTTGAAAACAGCCAATGTTTGTAAACCCCGTCTGGTAGGTGTAACACAATATTTATAATGATTTCAGAGTTCTGCAAAGAGAAAAGGAAGCAACAGAGACTGAAATATGTTATAAGCCTAGGTCATAATCACTATAAAATTCTCTTTGTCTCTGAAATTTTATTCAGCTAATCCACTGCCTTGTCCCTAGGTGAATTAGCAACATCACTGAAATATAAAATACCTTTTAATCAGAGAGATCCAAATTCTTCTCTCAGTCACACAGATAAAACACAGCAAATCCAGTTTTTTGGAGATAAGGACTTGTAGGGGAGTTGATCTGTACTGCTAAAGCAAATAGAACATTATCCTAAATTTACTCTGAAGAAAGATGAATCAGGAAAGCATTTGTTCTTCTGGCTGTTTTCCTGTTTTTCCTTTTTTTCCCTTAACATAGTTTGTGTTTGGTGGATACAATCAATAGCAAGGCTGGTCTTTGCCTAGAGATACATTGAGAGGTATAATCCCTCTAAAGCTTCTGAAATGTGCAGAGATTTTATATATTAACTGCCCAATTAACTGCACCTTTATGGCCTTACCTCTTCCTGACTAGGAGCTGGAAAGGAAATCGCAGAGTGCATGGGTTGCAATTATATCTGTTCTTTGAAAAGAATAAAGCTTATCATCTCCTTCATTCCAAATTACACATCAATTTAAGAACCAGGCAAGAAATAGCCCTTATTTGGAAAAAATGCCATGATTAAATTTTCTGGAGCAGAACTTGGTATGAGTACTGAAGAAGATATTTGGAAAGGGGGGTTATTTAGCAATCCAAAGGGCAATCTGAACCTAGATTTTACATCTTGATTGTGAACTGTATGCCACATAGGGGATCCAACACTTCAGCAGGCAGCATCTTCCTTCTCCATTGATTCTGGGTTACCTGAAGCTTTATAGCTGACCTCAAACAGTAATTCCCATGGTCTTGGTATAAGTTATGCACCTCAGACTCATATGTAACATAGGGTCTGATAGTAGCATATCAAGCAATCATGAAATCTGGACAAAATGTTTTGAACAAAGGAAGATTTGTTTGGAAAATAAAGTTTCTTCCGCATGGAAATACTCTTGTGGGAAAATGTCAAATATTACACTTTCCTTACTCCCTACACCCCCGTTAAAGCAGGAAAGCCAATTTGTTTTCTTAAGAAACTTCAGAATTATATTTTAAAATGGGTGCAAATAGCTCAAGAAGCTTCACAAGACCAGAGACATCCCAGCTGAGCCTCCTATGATACTGCTGTTGCCAAGCTGTCAGGCTTGCTTTCCCAGCTGTAGGGCCCCCATCACCATATCATCCCTTGCAGCTTGAGAAAGGTGACAGGGACGAGCTGTTACAAGTGGAGACAGTGACAAATTGGTTCTTTGTTTTGTTTTACTGACATTCTTGAGGTTCTCAGGTTTGACAGAAATGAAAAGCAAGTAGAAACAGTGATGAGACCTAATGCCAGTGTTCTCTAAAAGACAACCTGCTTTCACAAACTCCACAGCACATCCAGCTTAGTAAGGCAGGGAGCTGTTTGTTTCTTATCAATCCTTTTTCTATATTTGTTAGCAACTTTTTTTGATTATTGCTTTCTTGCTTATCAGATCTAAATCTTTGAAAGTAATTGCTCAAATGAAATCTCCCTGTTGTTCCTGAGTAAACACAGAATCTCAGAGGATGAGAAAGAACAAAGACAAAAGCAAAATGAACAAACCTCCTCAGAATAAAATGGAGAAATGCATTACAGTGTACCAATTGGTCTGATTCTTCTAAACAGTGAATAACCCTACTGCTTAAAGAAGCTATGTCCAGAGGTGCTTCAGGCTTTCATAACACAGAAAAATAAGAGGATATACTGCATTTCTAATAGTCTGAACAATAAATGAGTACTAGATATTTAAGTATTCAAGAAGCTGGATCCTGTTGCTTAGGCTGTTCATGAGAAAATGCAGTATCAGAGAAATATGCTTTTCCACAATATATGATTAAGAGAAAAGGAGGAAGAAGAAAGGAAGATAGAGTATTTAGAGTTGTGCTTCTTATTAGCAAATACTTCCTAGTCTGGGGAAATAATTCTTCTACAGGTATCAGACCAAACTCACACATAATCAAAAAATAGGAAGATCATTGCTGAAAGAATAAATCATAGATCATCAAATATAATTCACACTACCTGACAGGAAGAGAAGATTTTTGTTTCTCTATATAATGTTCCTTCTTAAATAAAAGATTATTTTAAACTAGGTGAATATTTTAAAGCAGCAGACTATCCCTCTCATCTGGAGTAAATACATACCTTGCTTAACAAACCTTTATGATCCAAAGACTAAAACATCTTAGTATATAAAATATCACCATAAAAAAATGGTCAGCATGAGGAAAGAGCCAGCAGCCAAGTGGCTGGATATTTTGAACGATTCATTTGATTAAGAATTATTAATGGACTTTCTCTTTTGAAATCCAACTGTAAAATGCACAACAAAGCAGAGAAAGTATATAGGGGTCATATAGGCAAATAGGCAATGATAGTTGTTTCTGAAAAGGAATCAGAACTACTAAGGGGGTTTATGTACAGGAGAGCAGAAAAAAATTGCTGTTTAACTAATATTTGACAGTGGTGTTAATTGCAGCTAAAACAGCCCTGGAAAGAATTTGGATGAAGAGGAAGTACAAAGGAGCTTTCTCTCCTTTACTCTTACTTTCAACCGCGAAGACCAAAGCCATATTAAGTTCTGGCTGAACGGGGCCAGCTCCACTGACTGTTGAAAACAGATCCTTTCCATTTTCATTAACAGGCAGTGTTCAGAGGACCAAAGAGAATGGAAAAAGTCAGAAAGATTAAACTGTTTTTTGCCTTCTGGATGGATAACAAGGAGCCAGGCAGGTATGGCAAGGGAAGAAGCATTGTTTCTTTTGTCTGCTGGGAGGTATTTAGGATTAAGCCTAGATAACATGACTCATGCTATGATTTAGCACTTGCACAGATGCATGTTTTCATCAGGACAATCCAGGTACTTACACATGTGTAAATGTACCTTTATATTTGGAAAAACACTTCCATTTATATGTTGATTTTTGCATTCAAGTCATTTTGTTTTGTATAAAAGACATTCATGTTTCTGATTTCCTGGAAGACATTAGTAAAAGCCCTGGAATCTAAATGTTAAGGTGTGAGTAAGTGTGGTAAAACTGTTCCAGACCAAGGAGAGCTTCACCACACACCAGGCACTGCAAACATGCTCTCAGAATACACTGTGAGATACTTGCTGTAGAAGTAGATCTGGCATGTTAAGGATCTTATTTGTTTTCTTCTAAAGATTGCTGCCCATAGAGCTAAGCTGGTTACCCAGCCTTATGCTCTGGAGCTCCATGAACTTTCTGAATGCACTTAAAATCCTATTCCTCACTCATCTCCTTCAACAGGCAGGGGGAACAGCATGAAATACACAGGGCTATCTCACAAAATAGCATTGTTTTTTTTATCTTGATTTTCTTCAGGGGATGAAACAATCAGGTAAATATTCACCCAAAAAACATTCAGACATTACAATAGTACTTTGATTGCTTCTTTCTATATGTGAAAAAATATCCTTACAACACCTTAAATTCTAATAAGCCCTTAGATCGAGTACATTGGCAGTACCCCCCAGTAATACCTCTGTCTGACAAAAAAAAATGGACACTTCCTTGAGAAATTTTCAGATTCATCTTCTGAAAATTAAATTCTGTATGGTTGCTAGGGACTGCTATGATATTTCCAGATTTGTATTTGGGACAGGAGGAGGGTAATCATGGGATAGATATAAGCAGCACAGTACAAAGACTGAAAGCATGGTTAGGGATTCAATTTACTTTCTGAACAGCTTTGTCACTTCTCCACCCATGTGCCTGACTTCCCCAGGGAAGTCACTGCAGGGAGCAGAAGCAAGCTCAAGAATTCATTGGAAGGAATCCTTCATGTTCTTTCTTTACCTCTGAAGACTGTTGAAAAGGTAGAGTTTGGTGTTGAATTATAAAGACAATTTAAGACTAGATATAGCAGAGGAGATTGCAGAAGCAGGTTGAATTTCATGGGATTTTAAAACTAATTTTAAATATGTTACTAGAGCTTTTGCTTATGTCAGTGAGAGCTAAATAGACTTGCCATAGTGCAGAATGAGCTTCCAGAGAAGTTACTCTGTCAAAAGGGATTTCTGAAGGGAGAATTAGAGTGTCTCATTGCTTG
Source organism: Agapornis canus (assembly GCA_036873685.1). Taxonomy (NCBI): domain Eukaryota; kingdom Metazoa; phylum Chordata; class Aves; order Psittaciformes; family Psittacidae; genus Agapornis; species Agapornis canus. The sequence continues at coordinate 5,646 of JBAFWW010015096.1, forward strand.
ACTCTGTTGATGTGCCTGCACTATGGGCCCAGCTCAAGTGCAGATCCTAGACTTAATATATTCACAGTTTGTGCAGTTTTAATTGTATAACAAATATCCATTATCTGAAAAGTGTTAATTGGGATATTTTATTCTTAAAATGCCAGGGTGCAGTTCTTGTGGTAAATATGTTAAATTCTAAAAGTATTATACTCTGGCAGGCCTTCCCATCTACTTCAACCTTTTATTGAAAAGAAGTCTGAAGCACACACAAAAATGTTTTAACATTGTTCAAAATAGTGACACCTAACTTGTTTGGTTCAAATGAAGGTAATGTTTTTAAAAACAGTTTATCAGACACAATAGGCATCCCATATTGAAAAATTCTCTAAATTACTTTGTTCTAGAAACTCAAACAACTTCTCCAATGTGTACAGAAATCAGTAAGACTCTCTTGATTTTGATGTTTTCTGGTAGACTTTCTATTTAACAGCAGACCTATCTTTTTTTTTTTTTTCCCCCTGGTGTTTTTGTTAAATCCATTTTCATTTTTGACATCAACAGCAAATGTTCAGATTTGTAAAATCAGAACTGCTCTGTGTATTCTTTCAAGTACAAGATAGGAAGTAAGTGGGCAGATAACATATTTATTTTTGAGGAAAGTATAGTGTTACAATCAGAACCTTTTAAAACAAAACCAGCAGTCCTTCTGAACTAATGGGAGTGTATAAACAAAGCAAAAAGAACATAATTGATAACTTTTGGATTAATTTCTGATACAAACTTAGATGAAAGGCAATTTTGGTATACCTTGAAGTACATTGTATACACATTGAGAAATATAGTAGACCTTGAAATTAATAGTTTAATCATACTTTTGATTTACACTTCCAGCAGTATAAAACACTAACATAAGTAAGTCCTCACAGCTTTTCTTTCGTGAGTGATGAAACTGAGAGTCTCATCAAGTGTCTTAGGAACAACAGAAGGATTTAAGAGTAGGTGTGAAAGGGATATCACTGAACAGAAAAGCCTTTATGACTCAAAAGTGTGATGACTAATTTGTCAGGTGCTCTTTTAAAGTCTGCCTGGCATTATTTCTCTTTCCAATAGCATTTTCAGAATTGGGAGGCCTTATTGTAGCTTATAAAAACACTTATCAAATCCCTAGTGAAAGGTAAAGAAGGAGGTACAGCAGAGCCATCACACACCAGTTTCTTTGCAGAAACACAGTCGGATCAAGATGGAGATGTGCTAGACCCTGACTTGCTCTGCTGGTGATCAGGTGCCTTTCAGAAAGGCAACAGTCTTCTTCTCCTCTTCTTTTTTTCCAAGTAGAAGAAAATCATTTATCAGTCAAATAAACCCTTTAAATAAAGATGTTTAATGCAGTGTGTGTATGTGGCGACTTAATATCAACAGCACCATCTTCTGGGACACAGTATTGGTAAGGCTGGCATTGTTACAGCTGTGGAGGTGTAGCTGCATGAAGCTGGAAAGATGCCACCTTAGTAGGAAAATAAGCACTAAACCACACATTTTCATAAGGGTGGCTTTAAGTGTCAGAGATAGCAGAGCTGAGTAACCTTGTTGTGAGTATTAATTAATATATTATATATATAATATAATATATATAATATAATAATAATATAATAACATTATAATTATATAATAATATAATTATTAATATAGTGCCAGATGATAACAGATATGAAGATGGTGTGGACTACAGATGTTTGCATATTAAGTGCTTGCTTTTTTTCAGTGTAATAAGTAAATAAATAAATAAATAGTTTTCACTAGAATTTAGATTTCAATGTCATTACTGGAGAATCATGGAGTGAACACAAGCATGATTTTGTGTTAGGACTTTGACTTACAGAGATGCTGGTTAAAATCATCCACAAGGAAAGTGTTGAAAATGTTACATTTGCAATAATATGCAAATTCAATGAAAAAGCCTACTTATATAACCACTTAGACTGGAAAGACCCTTAAGGGCACTGCATCCTACCATACACCTAACATTGCCAAGTCCACCACTAAATCATGCCCTTAATGCCATATCTACATGTCTTTTAAATGCCTGCATGGTTTAATCACTTCCATGGGCAGCCTGTTCCACTGCTTGATAACACTTTCAGTGAAGAAATTTTTCATAATATCCAATCTAAACCTCTGCTGGCATAACCCTCTACCTGGTGAGTAGTGACAGAACACTAGCAAAACATAGAAATCGCTCTGGTATAAATGTTTTCTCTTCAGGTATCATTGCTGCCCCCCTAAAAAAAAAAAAAAAAAAATAATAAAAAATTCCTTAAGCATTTCTAAACATCAGTGGGGAATTATACTCTTCCCATTCATTTCTGTATGGTCTTCTGATATCTGCACAGATTTGTACTACTACTGTAGTGAAGGTGGTGTTAAAGACACCTACAGATCCATCCTTTTGTTGCCCTAAGTTTTAATCTCGAAATATATACACAAAAGTATTCAAGCTAGGCAACTTCTTTTTCTCGTTAGGTCTTTGCTAACTACTGAGTCCAAGACCTAAGGATCTACAATCATTAATTACCTATGTCTGCATTTGATCTATTACAGTGACTGGATGATAAATGAATAATCAGATTTTCAAAAAGAAAATATATCTGGTGGTTTATTCCATCTAGATATAGAACTGTGTAATTTCTTTTCCCCTACCAGCAAAAGCAAATAGGTTAGGTCCTTGTCTGTATAAAAATGAATGTTTCTGATTGCTGAAGCTGGTTTTGAATATTTGTCATTGAATATTCTACATGCATTTCCACACACATTGTTTTATAAGAGAACCCCATCTTTAACTATCAGAGCACCTAATTCACAGGGAAACTGTAAAAACAACTTAATAAATGTTCCTTTAAATATGTGTGTTCATATGTACATTTATATAAGCAGTAGGCTAAGAAAATGTTCAGTTTTTTCTTCGTTCATTTAATTTCTCATTTTTTTCCTGATTTTTATCTATTAAGTGAGTGCAAAAAGAGAGAAATACAGGAGATCTAACTAACAAACTCATTGGCGTCACCAGAGAGACCTACACTTCACAACTGCTTTTCAGAAAAGTGAACCCTTAATTCTTTCCTTAGCTATCATTTTGCTCTAATGGAAACAACTGTGATCCTCATGTCACCATCCACAAGAAAGAATCTTCTGTGATTAAAAATAATGCAATAAAACCTGCTGTGAAAAGGTAAATAACAACAGTGAAAGAAAATACCTACCTCTGTGGTTGGTGACATAGGACAACAACTCTACCTCTGCTCTCCCTCACGGCTTCATATGTTTGCAAACATCTGAAGCATGTGAACCAGAATATCCATATATTCTGTTCCATTTAACAACAACAACAAAAAAATGGTGCCGGTTGGCTTTGCACTATTCCATATGTGCATGACTTCTTATTGCCTTTGGCTTTTATATCAATCACTTGCAAATACAGCTGATGAAAGTTGTCAGGTGTTCTCTCTATGAACTACATGATCATGATGAGAAAACAGATGTATGGTGTAGATATCTGCATATGAAATATTCAGCAAATCTATTTTATTTCTGTTTAAAGAAAATTGGCCCAGGAAACACCAGTCTGAGCAAAACTGAAAAAAAAAAAAAGAAAAGAAAGAAAACTAACACAGCAAGACTATAATTTCTCTGTCTTGCTTTTTTACCATTTTTCCTTCAGGCTGCTGGTATCTCATGGGCTTAACAAAATTCTTCTCTGGGTCCTTGAACCCACTCCCACTGTAGTCAAATGGGAAGACTTCTGCTTCCTTAGTGATGCCTTAATTGGGTTTTATGTGATGTATTAATTCAAGCAGAATTCCCCTGCATAACTTATGTTAATAAAGACAAAGCAAAACTAGTATCAAAACAACTTCTAGTGCAAGAAACAGACTTGGATTTGTCAGTGACCACACCTTTAAGAATAAAAGGTCTTTCAATATCAATTTACCAAATTAGAATACAGTATTTCAAAGAAGTCATAATGTATCATAGATAAAAAAAAAAAAATGGGGGTTCAGATGCAAGCAGAAATCTTTCTAAAGCCAACATGCATCGGAAGGAAAAAAACCCAAATGGTCAGGTCTTGCAAACAGCTTAACTTATAACTTTGAATACAAGTGTAAATAGCAAGCAGCATTAAAAAAACTTAAAGTACTAAGTACTATGAGTCCACACATGTAAAGTAACCCAGCCTCTAAGGCTATCATTCTACAAGGTATTTCAATAAGAATTGTGCTACAACAAAACTAAAGTCCCACAGAGCTAAGGGAAATTTTTCATGCTTTCTGAATATCTGAATAGCAAATTATCTTTCTCTTGTTTCTGTTTTGGTTTGGCTTTATTTGTTTTTTGTTTTTTGTTGTTTTTTTTTTTTTTGGTGGGGGGGGTGTTTGGGTTATTTTTTTTTGTTTTTTTTT
>JBAFWW010015097.1:3321-26064 GCA_036873685.1 Agapornis canus
ACCCCCCCCCAACTTGATTGTGTTTTTTGGTTGGCCCCCCCCCCCCCCCCCCCTTCTGCACTGATGCACAGATAATTATTTGCACTACTTCCCTGCAAGGCATCCTAAGGCTCAAACACTATCATCATGTGCTTTAATGTAATTACATGATAACACTGTAATAGACTGAAAACTTTTTCAGGATGGCATATGATTTGAACAGTAAGAAGCACAAATCCTAACTCAAAAACAACAAATCTGTTAAATATTCTCCAAATCAATTTAAGAATTATTCTGCCTGGTCATTTCTGGGCAGCTTTTTCTGGGGAGGCTATTGGCTAGGGGTGGGGCAAGAAGGAAGGATTGAGCACCACCTAACAAGTGATTTATGTTCCAAAGCAGTTTACCCCTACTTAACATCTCTTTATATATAAAGAAGCCATTTAGCTTCTTAATGAGGCTATTTATTTTTATATCTAAAGCCAGGTTATCCACATGCAAAAATCCTATGTCAAAGAGAACACATAATCAAAACCTTTTCCTTTAGAGATTAACATCTTTCAATCCACCCACAGACAGACACAAGTAGCATAGAAGTCTTCTAGGTTTTGCTTTTCTGTCCCTCACAGACCTCTTTCCATACTTATTGTATATTCATTTTTCATAAGTCTTTCCCCTCTTGTGGGAAGACAAAAGCTATGCCCCAGGCACTCTTCGTTTTTTCTTAAATGCTTTCCTGCTTATCATTCAAGCTGAAAGCAAAGCCAGACAGGTTACTTTATATATGCTGTATTTTAAAAGATGCTATATAAAAACTGACACAGCCCAACTCCTGGTCTCTACCACAGCTGGACAAAGATACCTAACTGAATTTGGACTTAACCCTAGTACTTGGAAGCCATGTATCAAATCCTCTACTTTTAGTACAGTGGATAAAGGTTAAGAAAATGTCCAGTAGAGAAGCAAGACATTATCCTTAAGCTTCACTAATGACTACAATTAACTTAAAAATGAGACTTTCATATATATGCAAACATGCTTATATTTACTATAAGAATCTGCAGCTTCAGCCACAGACTGGTATCAGAAGTCCAAGACACACAGCACTCATTCTTTGAAAATCCTTTTAGCATGAATACAAAGTATTTATTAAGGTAATCATTTTAACAGTTATGCTTGCCATTTGCATTTGAACTCACACAAAAATGATAGGAAGTACATTTACTTCAGAAGTTCCTTCCAGGCATAAACCCAGAAGCCAAGATGCACAGTACCACTACAGCACAGTTAAACCTGATTTCATGAACAAATTGAATCATCCCATTTCGTATTCCAGAGATAAACTTCCTTTTATAGCAATGCAGTGTTATTTATAATCACATAACACTAACCACATTGATTTTGAATTGCACAGCACCTTGGTAGTTTGTTTTCTTACACCAATACATACAAAGCAACACTTGCTGCAACATGTCCAGCTTGCAAAATTCAAATTCTATAGTCTACCATTAGGCAATGTAAAATCTGCTTCTCAATAAGCATTTCAGCATTACTTTGTCAGCTAATGAACTCTTAAATTAGCTTATTTTCTCTCATCACCTAACTTTTCACCATTTGCTCTGTTATTGCTCCCTGAAAGTCCATAGAAATTTGAACTGATGAAATACAATGTATTTTTAAAATGCAAGGTGATGATAATGTAAGAGTTGTTTCCTGAATGAGAAATGTTTTCATCAACATGGGTTTGATCTAGCTTCAAATTCAAATATATGTTAAAAATGCCACTAAAGAGAGATTAACTGTACAACCCTTATCTACCTTATCAGTACTTTGTAGTTACCACAAATAGAAGATGAAAACAAGTTGCTAATAGAAGCCACTGAAATTGAAGTACCCTGTGCTCTTGTTTCAGGTTTATTTGCCTTTGATTCCCAAAATCCCATTAAGCTGAGCACAAATTATAAGAACTTTCTTGAGGCTAGACAACAATTTACAAGTCCAAAAAGTCTGCTATAAAGTTAAATTTTTGTGGCATATTCTCTCCCAAAAGACCAATTTCTATGGTAAAACCTTCTCTGCGTTTCCTGGACATCTGCCCAACTTGCTAGTGGAGCTTAAGTAAGTTTCAGGACAGTTTCTGTTCCTTCTTTTGATGAATCTGTCTTACTGTTTTAATGACCCACAAACTGTAGCCATAATAATGAAATGCAAAGGGGAGCTATAAATAGCACTTGAAATCAAAATACTTTGATTCAACAACTAGTGTAAAAATGCTGCTTGCAAACAAATCTCTCACTGAATTTGAAAGGATTCCTTTACAATGACATAAATTTGAGTTTGAAAACCGTCACATTTAATAAAAAAGTTTTATAGTGAGTATAAATTTGTCAATTTGTAATCTAATACATATCTTGAAAGAAAACAAAAAATGAATCAATATGTAAGTAGAAAAATAAACCCTGAACATAGGACTTCCAGAAAATAATTATTCTTCTGAGCCTGTCAAAGTTGGTCATAGATTAAAATCAAACTTCAGACCTGAAAGCTGAAATATTTTTATGAAGTTTCTGCACTGATACACAAACCAAAGCCTTGTTATTACATAGCACACTAAAACTATGCCAAACTACTGTATGTTGCTATAAAGACCTATGAGAATATTTCACGAGTAAGACTCATTTCAATAAGCTCAACACACAGTTAAAAGTTGTTAACAGAAGGTGTTTAATGACTGAGGTTTTTTTCTTTCAATATATTTATCACGAAGTCATTTGGTGAATTCTCTGACATGTTTGCTCCTTTAACAGCTTCTTAGCAACAGTTCATGCACAAACACCTTTGATCATGTGTTCTGACAGCAGAGCAGCTCATTTTGATAAGACTGATATTTTGCATGCTGTTTAGGTTCATTTTAAGTCTCAATATCAAACTCATAGCTATTTCAGAATGAAGATTCCCTTTTAAGCTTGTAACTAGGCTTTATAAGGATTTTATTAAAAGCTTTGACTTAACACAACTGATGTTTTTAACTAAATATGATAAACTCTTCAGTAGATTATACACAGCTGAGTTTCACAAGACTCTATGGCATCCTAAAAATAAAAATAAAAATCCACAATTGCGTCTCGTACACATGAGCTCTTCTTTCAAGCTCTCTTCTCAGCTTTGGCATGATCACACAAGCACACAGTTCCTGGATTTGGTCTACTGTAAGTAATACCTCAAAGTGCCTCTCAAATATTAAATCACAGGTATCTAAAATTTCTTCCTTTTCTACGTAAAGCTACGTGTCCAGAAACAGGCAGCAATTTAAAAATCTGTTTGCCACTATGTTTTTATGTCTCAATTATCAGCTGACTTATTCAAGTGGAAAAAACATTTTTTAAATAAAACTAATTAAGAGTGTGTGTCTAGATAATCGCAAGCAAAATACTACATACGCAAAGGTCAAAATATGAGTCATTTTTGTCTTATTTACATAATATCATTTATGTTGTTAATTTGTATTCATAGTTTCACCTGTGCTACATATTTGTAGTGTGCTTATTGTGTAATATTTAAGTTTCTATACTAATAAGTATATTTCTCTGGGTTTGTTTTTTCTTTTGTGATTTTTTTTTTACCTTATTTGGCTGTCTTACAGCTTTTCTTTCCATCCCATGTGTTATTTTGCCTTCTTCAATTTTCTTCCTTCTTTTTTTCCCTTGTTAACTTATCTCTTTATGCATTCAATACAGAAAGACAGCATTTATTACCTGTGGTGTTTGTTGTACTTTGGTCACTCCCTATGTTTTCACTGTTTATCTAAGCAATTAACTCCAGTTAGTTAATTTTAAATTAATTATAGTACTGTATTTGTTTTATAAATATTAAATGACTATTCCCAGAATTCCTATTAAAAGTAATAAAAAAATCCAGTAATTCCCTGTATGAACATGCTTTACTTCTGCTCAAAATCAGCAATTCCAGGAATCCAATCTGGCTACTTGATGTCCAATGCAACTGATTTCTCTGCAGATTTCTGATGCTCCAAGAATTGCACAAGTTCAAAAAAATTTCTAGTGCATTATGGACTTGGTTAGCTGGTAACACATCCTTCATTCTTATCTAGTGTAAATAAAAGCAGCATAAAATATTTTTCAGTTTTGGATGAAGCACAAGTGAACCAACCCATAAATAAAAGTTTTTATGTCAAAAACACTGAAGCTCAGCAGCCCTTTTTTTCCTGCAAGACCTACAATAATTTTCAATTCCTTATTCAATAACTGTCACATAGCATGAATCCCTTTCATTAATCGATAAAGCCAGAGTTAACACTGCTGAAACTCCATCTGGAGTTTCTGAATTCTCCCCTCAAACTTACTTACTAGCCATCAAAAGCTCTCTGCAAGGTTTTTAAACTCATTCTGAACTGCTGTTACACATTCACACATTAAGCTTTTTGTACCAATGGAATTAATTCTAAAGTAAAACGAGCCTTTTGTAGAGCTATCATTTAATATTTATAAAACAAATACAGTACTATAATTAATTTAAAATTAACTAACTAGAAAAACATGCTATTCTGACAACTTGCTGAGTGTGTACCCAATATGTAATACAGACAGGAGTACTGGCTGAACCAAGTTAAAGAAGGACCAAGTTCTCGGTCTCATTTCCAAAGTCTGTCAATATGCAAAAAATTGACAAAATCTGTGCAATGAAAGAAAGCAGAACATTACAGGAAATGTAATGTATTGAAGGAAAATATGTATCACTTCCTTTAAAATTATTTAAAGCAAAATACAGATCAGCATCTCTAAATAGCAAGGTAAGAAAAGTTTACTGAAAGAAAGAAAAATTCTGGAAGTGTTGAAATGGGAGAAAAAGAATACTGTGTTCAATGAAGACTCACAAACAGGCAAGGAAAAAAATAAATACATTGCAGGCTCTGAGGAACCACTTGCAAATGTGTACAGGGTGAAAAGGGGAGAGATGGATCCTGCATCTCAAGCCTAATATCGCTTGTCTTTCAAATGTCAGAATTAGGACCTGCTTAAAAAAAAAAAAAAGAAATTAAAAAGATAAATAAAAATTAAAAATCAAGAGGGGTGATAGTAGGTCTGGTCGCTGCAGAAAGCTCAGCTAAATTATTTTTCTGTTTTCTTTTTACAACTGAGAAAGCCTTTATGGCACCCTTGTTCACCTAACTGACTCAAGGCTGATTGTTTGAAGAGTTAAACTACTGGCTGAACACCGAACAGGGTGAAGCAGCCAGCCAGTGTTCTGTAACCACAGAGTTTATCTATTGCCCAAGGTATGTGCCTTAGTTCCACAGAACCGGAAGCTCCCAACTCTGTGTCAGGTTTTAAAGAGCTTTTAGGATCAGCTAGAGGACTATAGACCAGGTAAGCCCTATGGTTTGTCCCAGACAAAACAGTTCTGTGTTCATATTGGTCCTTACACACAAACAAAATATAAAAACTCCAAAGTTGTCACAAAAGAAAAAAAAGGCAACAAGGATGACAAAAGCATGCAGAACACTTGTAAGGAACAAAAGGAGATTGACAGACCTCAGCCCGGGAATGTGATAAGGATCATTTTATCACTCAGGTTTTATGGTAAACAGTGTACCCCTGCACCTACATGAAAAGCAGAATGCATCAAATGACACTAGATGGTAGCAATACAAAACTAAATAGGTGATAGTCCTTCCCATGTGCAGCTGGGGCACAGAGCTCCTTTTAGCCTCTAAAAACACTTGTGAAGAGTTTGCATCAATTCAGGAATTCATTCAGAAACGCAACAGGTACAGTCAAATACAAAAATATATCCTCTGCCTCTGGAAGTCACACCACCACACTGCTGTTGGATAGGAATTCTTATATAGGGTCCCTCCAAAAACCAACCAACCAAACAAAAAAAAAAACAAACAAACCAAAAAACCCCACACTGCAAACCAAAAATCCCCATCTCTGGCTCTCAGTTTCTGCAATACTAATACTGCAAAAACTGCAAATACGCTCTATTAGAAACCTAGAAGACAGAACATATCAAACTACTGAGATAGTTTCTCCTGTATTTGGCTGCTTTTCTCAGCTACTGTGAAGAGCTATAGGAATGGTATTATGGTATCGATTTATTGCATATTTAGGGGTTTGGGGTTTTTTGGTTTATTTTTTCTTTTTTTTTGGGGGGGGAATGTTTTTTAAAACTTGCATGTTTCTTCAAACAGTTTTCACTATTCCCCTGCCTTTTTCAGCATCCTTTTCAACAAGATAGGGAATGATCTACCAACTTGTGGCACGGAGTTGACTTTCACTTCAAATTATACCAGCAGGCCAGAGCTTATAAACTGGTTCCCTATTTCACTGGAAACTGGTGTAGCATGGATTGTGGAAGAGAGAAGAGAGTAATTCTCAAGCTACAGACCTTGGAAGATTATTAAATCAGTGAGCAGGATAATTAAACTCTGAATGATCCACAGCTAATTTGGATTTGAACTTTATCACACAACACAGGTATGTAATTACAATTTTCAGTCAAGAAACCTGATATAAGAATCCTTGTTAGGGTTTCCCACTCACAGATGCCTAAACCAGGGATACTATTTCATATATTCAGACAACAAATTCACAAGCTGGTGTGTAGCTGTTTAATTTTATTCTCAACTGAATCGCCATATCCAGCCAGATTAGCCACTAGTATTACAGGCTCTCATTCTGTACAAGCTGCCACCAATTCAGCAGAGCTATCCTCACCAAGGACTCCCATTGCTGGATGGATACCAACCACTTACACCTGCTGAAAGCAAATCTAATCAAAGTGACACTAGCACAGACAAAAATCACTATATTACGGCTTTCCCTTTTGTTAAAGTCAATTTCACTGATCTAATGAGCTTTATATTCCCCAGTATGACAAAGCCTACATGCATCAATAAAACCTAGAGGGAACAACACTTTAAATGCCTTTTTTTAATTTACTTTTATTTTCATGCCAACAGCCCAGGAATAGAGGGGTTTTTTTATTCCAATATTTCAAGTCCTTCAAAAAGTATACAACTGGTACTCAGGATATCATTCAGACATGATTCACAGGAAATAAGCTAAAAAACAAATCCACAACAAAGTCAACAACTAAATATGATTTACATGACTAAAAAAATCAGTTTTGAAACCTACAGTCAAATTCTAGTTAAGACAGCAAACACTAAGATTATTTTGCAAGCTATTCATACTTTCTTAAAATTCCCATCTTTAAGATATACCCACACTGGCATGGGGATAATGTGGATTTAGAGTGTCTTTCAGAACCAGAAGGTAAACACTGAGAATTTGACTCCCTTCAAGTAAAAGACTCATTCTCATTCAAAGCACTTAGGAAAAAAAAAATCCCAGGAAATCTGACTGGTGAAGTGTGTGCTGTTTCAGCTACATGCTGAAACCAAGCTCCTAAAACCCAGTAAGGCCAAAAAAGAAAAAGAAAAATTAATGAGCAAGACAGCCAACATGTGTGGCTTCAATTTAATCAAGAGGAAATTCATTCACAGCTTTACTTGAACTTCTCTCTCAAGCAGTATCTGACAGACTTCTGAGGTTTTTTAAGGCCAAGGTGTTACTTTTATATATATACATACATATATATGTACACACACACACTCTGATATGCAAACAGTCCCAGAGCAGTACTACTTGGAAAACAGAAAACTAAAAGTTTATTGCTTCATTTTCCACTGATAACACAAGAATCTTATTACTTTAATCTACTGTTGAGATGAGAAGTAGAAAGACTGCTGCTCATTTTGCACCTTTTAAGCCATTTGTGACTCAAGACTTCAAAGCAAACTGCAAAACAACTGCATAACTCAAAAAGACAAACTTGTTGTTTCTGAGTAAAAAATATATATACTAAAAATATATTAAATAACTTAAAAAGACTGATTAATTGTAGCAATTCAATGTTTGCAAAACAGTATCTTGGTGCAGCATAGCTTGAGTCCTGGCTCTCATATCAGTACACAAACAGCATAAATGGACATAACCTGAAAAAGTGTTTATATCAACCTACCTACAAGTTTCACTTCCCAATAGCAGCTCTGCCTACTAAAATATATTATGCACACAGACATTTACCTTTGCAATGTGCAGTTTCACAGTAAGAACCTTGGTAGACAAAACTCGCAATGCTCGTTTGGCATATGCAGAGTAAACCCTATCAGACCATTCCTACATCAAGTCCAGCTACAAAAATGCCAGGAAACTATCTGCTAGTAAACAGGAGTTAACATTTTCACCACATGAATTCCTCCATCTTAAAAATCCTGTTGGTCTGAAGTGGTTTAAAAGCAGAGCTACAGTTTTCCACACAATACCCTAATGCTGCACTTCACATCATGTTTGAGAACACTTGAAACAATGTTATAATTTACTCTGTATATACACAGGTAGTATTGTTACAGGGATTAATGAAACAACATCAATTATGGATTAATGTTCTTTATTGGTAAATCCATTGCTGCTAAGACTATAATGCTCAAATATTACAGAATTGCTAAAACACATTACCACGCTCTCAGTTGTGGAGTGATGCCAGCCACACTGCAATAGGCTAGCAGCATTCTGTCACTAGTGAGAAATATGACTGTTCTCTTTCCTTAGCAAAAGGTGTGTTACAGATGCTTACTTCTGGCAATACCTTGCACCTGCAAGGAATACTGAGACAGTAGTGCGAAATATATCTCAACTCTTAATTGGGGGTTATTAATCAAGTATTGATGGCCTTTTAATTTTTCCACCCACAGGAGGGCAGCTCCTGAAGCATAAACTTTCAATTTCCATCTCACTGGAACTCAGACTACAGCCCAGCCCAACAAGAAGTTCTGGGATATACCCTGATAGCACAGCCGTGCCTGAAGAAGAGTCAGTGTCATCTTTCCCCTATTTTGAATAATTCATTCACTGTTAAAGCAAATGAAAAAAAAAACAAAAACAAAAAACCACAGCCTGCATTCAAAGCCTCAACACACCCAAACATTCCTCACTCAGAAAACTGGTCTAAAATTCAGTCACTTGTTTGGAACCGGAATTTTGACACAGGAAAAAATGCCTTTCAAAAAGTAAGTCTCGAATAATGGGCTAACACACTAAAATCCTGATCTTAGGCTGGCAGTACCATCTCTCCCTCCCTCTCTCTGTTACAAGGTGTATTCAGACTTGTGTTCATCGGTCGCTTTTTAAAAAACTAAATTAGGCTAGATAAGACACTGTCAGGGTTCATCACACTGAAACATCAAAATAACATATGAGCAGTATTAAAAAGTTAGTTCTGCCATGAGTTTTAGAAAACTGGTTCTTAAGACACACATACTTGAAAGTAAGATTTTGTTACAGTAAGCATTACTGTATTATTATTTATTACTAAAACCTTGCTGTTAACAAAACACAGGAGCTGCAGCGTTTGTGGGGTTTGTTTGGTTTTTGGCTGGTTTGTTGTTTTTAATATTTGTCCATTGTGTTTTGACTAGCTTGCTATAAGGCTAATAATATTCTGAGAAATCCTCCACCCACCTGCCCCCAGATTTTAGAACTGCCATTTCCCTTAGGTTTTATAACCGGAGGTAAAAAAAAAAAATCAGTCTCCCTAAGCACTCATTTAGTACTCCACTGCCAGCCAGTGTAAATAAGAATCATCCATAGATGCATACAGAAAAAATAAGTGCTATCAAAAAATTGTTAGAAATACAGATATCTGAATTACATGTATACAGATATTTCAGTGCCATTATGATGCCACCATTCAAAATGACTATCACCACTTCACACTTCAAACATAAATTACTAAAGAATATCAAGCCAAACATGTTTTTCTTGCAGGGCATTTTGACTCTTTAATGTTACTCTGTGGTATATTACTTTTTTCCTTTTTTAATCTCACTTGACAAACTGTTTCAGACTTTTGTCTGCTTGAGAAAGTTGACTTGTAGAAGCTGACTGACACGCATTTGAATTTCATGTTCAGTCTGAAGGCAGAAGTTACCTTTGATGATTAACAAATTTATTCCTTCTGGATATGAATTTTAAAATCTCGTTATTTATTTTAAAGACAAGATATAGCACTTCTGCTCTTTTAAGCCTTGGTAAGAGATACTGAAAAGTAAAGCTTCAGCATTTCTGTTTGCCTGTAATGTGCATTTACTCCAAATCTTTCAATTTTATTCACACAAAAGCATTATTAATCCTCAAATATTTTACCTAAGTTTTAAAGCTAAGAACTACTTCAGAAAGCTGAACTGACTGCTACACTGGTGTACCTTCCTGGTGACTTTTTCTTTCAAACCATGTAGAGATTGATTGTGCCTCTTCATGTGTGAATACACATAATGTGGCAACAGGTATCCCAGAACAATCCATATTTAAGTGAGTCATATAAGCATAACCTAAGGAGTTGGAAAAAACAATTGTTTACAAGTTTATTCAGGATAGTAAGCATGATGCAATAACTAACTGTCAGAAGTACATCTGGAAATAATTATGCATAAGCTAGTCCTTTTCTTTAGCACTGCAGTACCTGGCATAGCTTTTGCAACCTCAAGTCACTTCACCTGGAAAATTTTATTCCTGTGGCAAGGAGTCAAATACAGCCCCCATTAATATTTTAATGTGGAACATACATAACTTATTCACAGAAGTATCTGAAAGAAGCAATGTGATCTGCAGTGTAAAATAATACACAAATGCAACTTAAAAAAAAAACCAAACAACACACCCCAAACAAAAGCAAAATCCCATCTGAACATTTAGCTTGTCCTGAAAAGACAAAGCTTGTAATGTAAGATAGCCTGCATTTATTACGATGAGCCTCCTATGTTCTTCTTTGGTTTGAACAGCAAGAGCAGGAAGGTTACCACAGAGACAGGTTTTATCCTAACCACACACATCTTAAGTGGCAGAATGGACAGAAAGTGAATTTACTCAAAAAAAAAAAAATATTCTTACATTTATTTATTTGTCCGTTACTCCATCTAAAATTTCAAAGATACTGAAAAAGAATTTACATAAATTTTTATATAAAGAACAGAATTTGCCTTCAGAGTGTGGAAAGGCAGAATAAGTTTCCTGAGGAAGAACAGTTGTTTCTTTCCCCCGTGCTACCTACTTAAGGCTGGGACAGAGGGGAGGAAGAAGGAAAAGGAGGGCAAGAATCAATTAAACAGTCAAAAAATTTCTGTTCCTAGCAGTAACAGTATTACTTCATGCAGCAAATCTTTTATCACTACAAACATCACTGTCCTTCCTCTTCTGAATTAACAATTTATTCACACTGACATACACCTAAACAGCCAGTGACCTCTGCCTTCCAGACACATGAGAATTTGGTCAGTTCCAGGTTTATAGCCCAAAGAAAGTACAACATATTAGCGATGTTCATTAGGAAAGTGACACATGATTTAACATTTGCAGTACAGGTATTAAAAAATATAAATACTAATGCTTTTAACAGCCAGGGAATTACAAATTCTTCAGGAAATTTTCCATATATGGAAAAAATTTCCATTTCTTCTGATGATTTTATAGTGTCTTTGACATGACTGGCAAAAACAACCCAAACATCCCAGTGTTTCTGTTAACAGTTAGAACATAATGAGCACATTTCAACTATATTTTCATTATGTTCCTTGAATTGATTTGGAGACAAAAGTCAGTGCTTCCATAATGCAATAAAGTATTTTCATTCCTTCCCCTAACATTCGATCATTTCAAGGATATAAGCAACAATCAAAAATATTTTGCCACTTTTCCCCCCCCTCACATATACTAACTGGTTTAAAGCACAGCTACCCAATGAAGCCAAGCATGCTTGATTTTACAAGAAGGATGAAAACACTGAATAATACAATTCTCTTCACCCCTGACATACATGAAAATGGCATGGGAACAGTAGATATATGTGCCATTAATGTCTACTCCACATCTTATTCCCAAGTACTTTTTTTCCCACTTGTGGTCCAATTGTAAGCTTATGCCAAAGTAACGTTGACTGTGTTCTTGTACAGGTTCGCAAAAGGGAAGAAACCTGAAATAAAGATTGAAAATACCACCTGCTTTAAAG
Organism: Agapornis canus; assembly: GCA_036873685.1. NCBI lineage: Eukaryota > Metazoa > Chordata > Aves > Psittaciformes > Psittacidae > Agapornis > Agapornis canus. The sequence goes on from JBAFWW010015097.1 coordinate 15,391, forward strand.
GGCCTGGATAATCTCTGCTATTAAAGCAGTACTAATGACAGAATTCTTTCTAGAAGAATCCTAGTCTTTATGTTCAAAATCAAAGCATCACTCAAATTCAATTAATCTTGAACATAGACTACCTATATATATCGTATGTGTGAGTGAAAGCATAAGATTTGCACGAAGAACAGTTTGGGAATGAGCTCTGAGGCCTTGGTGCTTTGACAAGCCCTGGGGTGATGAGTTGGGGCGCGGATGGCCAGACAATGTGGGGGTTGTGAGAGGGTCTGCAGCACTCTGACTGGACTATTTTCCTGGAGAGTTTTACAGGGGCCAATGAGATTGAACGATGTATGTATGTGCAGGTTGGGAAAGTACTGACCAAGGGGATAAAAAGGGCTTGGTTGTAATACAGTTGGATTTGGGTCTCTTCATCAACTTGAGTCCATGTCATGAAATGCCACAACTGTATATGCATACTGCAGTCTATCTTTAGCGTTGTGCAACAGACTAGCATCACCTTTTACTCGGAGGTTAAGCTACTCAAAAGTAGGCTATGAAAATAGAAAATCTCTCCTCTGCCAAGGTACTCAAAGTAAGCAACACTAATGCTTCCAAAAAAAGAAAGGCACATAACCACATCTGGTATTGCGTCCTTGTCAGCCTGACACAAAGCAGATAAAAAATCCAGCCACTTCCCCCTTGCTATAACAAGTTACTCCTATATAAGCATGTGTTAACTAAAACTAGTCACCCACATCCTCCAGCAAAGCACTGGGACAGGCAAGAGAACAGGCAGTAAATGCTGCCATCTACCAGAAAGCCAGGAATTTTCTATTCCAGCTGGCAGCAAGCAAGTGTGGAGGTGGGGGGACAGCAGAGGAAGGGAAGGTGCTGGGTAAACTCAGCAGCCAACTCTTATCTAGTTGTAGTCTTTAAAACATAAAAGTCACTAAAGAAAGCCCACAAGAAAAAAAAAATGTTTCAAAAAGTGGAAATCGAGTCTAAATACAGAAACCAAAAGCATAATGCTGCAATTCGTCAGGCCAAGAAAAGTCGCCTTTGGCACATGGCAAAAAAAAATATCAAACAGAGACTTCCTCCAAGCAGACAAACATCTTCCAGAATCTGAAGCAGCAATTTGATACGAAGATGCAAAAAGCAGCACTCAAGACAGACAAAACCACATCAAAAGAGCTACCCATGTTTTTCTCATTGGAGAAACAAAATTCCCCTTAGATGTGCCAAAGTGTTTCTTTACAGGCAGGAGAGTTTTACTGACATTGTTTTGAGAATGTTTCTAAAAGAGATCTATTTTACTGAGCTGATACAACTGAATTGCAATAAAACCACCAAGTCAGTTTAGTATGTATTTAATAATTCTAAGGAAATAAGGAAAAAAAATCAGTAGTATGACATAACAGCATACCTCATATGAACCAACTTTTCTATCGGAGAAATGAAGTTGCCAAATGGTGATGCAATAGGCTGTAAAGTGCTCCACTTTTTTTCAAGTTGAGCTTCTGTATTGTTTGAATTATCAGGTACTGTAATTATACAGAGGAAACAACTAACACATACACCATATACTTGCAAAAGAGTCAACATCACCTTTGGGGGGTGGGGTAACCCTCACCTTGCACATTTGCTGCAATGGAATCATACTAATCAGATCCATTATTTTTATCTCAAGAAAAATAATCCGATTTTTAACAAAGTCCTTCATTCAAACCTCTTAAAGTAGCCTAATTGCAATGAAACAAAACAGAGTCCTCTATGTGCCGGCAGAAGGATGCAAAACACAAGAATCCATTATACTCAAGATTTTCATAAGCTAGCTGGAAAAGCAAGTGAATACCACAGGAATAATTTGCAATTGATAAAAAATTACTCAGAGCAGGCAAACTTAGATTGAAGATTGTTGCCAAGAAAACCCATAATAGCCTCTGCCTGAGATACAAGATAACAATTGAAAGCAAAGGCATTAATTGCAAAGCAATTCTGAAGAGGAAAAAGAAGCATAGAGACAAAGGTCAGGCTTGAATTTGGTGCTGCTTCTTTGGTGGTTTCAAAAAGTCTCAACCCTGTGGCAGTCAAACAAGCAAACACGTTAGAGGAATTGATAACAGCAAACAACCGTATCACCATTGAACTCTACAGGGCATGGAGATCCAGTCCTGACCCCCAGTTCCTAATGCATACTGAAGGACCCCATGAGGGACAATCAGAAAAATGGAATGGTCTAAACCAGATGAGGGTCAACAGAGCAGGATTCAAATTAGGTAGCAGAGAGGAGAGATGCATGGGAAGTGGTACAGATAAACCAGAAACAGTACTGAAAAGTGATACTGAAAATTATTTCTACACAGGAAGCACTGATCATTTTTCAAGATGTAAGAAGCAGTAATGTCAGTAGCAACTTCACTGAAAAGCAAGTTTTTTAACAAGGGAAACAAATGGAACTTTGAAAAAATCTGGACCTCCTCATCACAAAGTATTCTGGACAACAAAAAAGAAAATCCACACATATGCAGAATAAAGCACTAACAAAAACCACAACACACTTTGGTGCAGTTTTTAGCTGCATCCACACTTATCATAGTTACTTGATATTTATTATATTCTTCCCTAAAGTTCTTAACATTCATCACATACAGATCTCTCTGGTCTGCCTAGTACAATCATTTTGAAGTTATACTCTAGATGACCATTGATTAAGCAAAGAAGCAAACAAAAAAAAAACCAAAAAACACAACCCCTTCATTTAGTAGACAATTAAGACTGAGCTAGAAAATAACATCACTTGAACCAAATGTTCCTATGGTAGCCGTAACGCTTTTCCCACCATAGGAACATTGGTATCAGCGTAATAATAAAACAGAACATTTAAGATTACAATAAAATCCTATCCCTGAATATGCGTTTAGGGAATGCAGTAGCATTGTTTTGAAACTACTGTATAACTCTTTATGAGAGCAAACTGATGCTTGTGGGATTTTACTCCCCTCCACCTACTAAAAAATAATATGTTAAATCAATATTCATGTCATAGCATAGAACATGCACTACCAAACACACTAGTTTATTAAGAAGCAAAGGGAAATCTATTACTCCCAACAGGAATATTTCCACACCCTACCACACAGTTTAGTTACTTGTGTCACTTCAAGGCTTCACACCAAATGTACAAATAAAGTGAAACTGTGATGCATCCTACAGGATATGCTTTAAAACTGCATGGACTTACATCCCTACATGACATCACAGCAAAGTTAATACCGTAATTCACGGCTTTCCATTAAGAATTCTGCTAAGAACAATCACAGAAAGCAACATGTGGGTAAGAAAAAGCACTAAAGCACTACCTGTTTCATAGGCAGTCTGCTCGGCCATTGCTACATGCATTTGTAAGAAAAACAGCATTAATTCCCAAAAGACAAAAATCAGTTTCCCTGTAGAAGAACACTGACATATAAAAAACATGTAACCAGATGAACTAAGGCAAATCAGAAATTCAGCTCCCCAGAGAATGCTGAAAACACCCAAGCATGCAAAGCAACGCTGATTCCTAAATATGCCAGACGGCAAGCTACATTATACTATTTCCAGTCTTTAATACTTCCTGAATAGATTCCATAACACAGCTGCTTGGATGTCCCAATATCATAACAAAAGCATGCAGGCTACCAAATGTATGACAGTTTACTTAGAAGACTCCTTTCCTGTCCCTGAAACCAAGTGGTATTTGGAGTTGTACCCTACACATGATACAGAAAAACAAAGGTTCTTAATCCAGGGCTAGTACTTTACCTAACATACAAGCACAAAATAAAACCTCATACTTCAAAGAGGCTACATTCAGATACAGAAAGAAGACAGACCAAAAAAGCAGACAATGTGCAACAGAATGCAAATGATGAATTTACTTAAGGAAAACAAACAAATAAAAACACAGAAAAAATCCTTCCAGAAAATAAGATGAATTTATAAAGTCTTTCAAAATAAGGAGAGCAACAGGAAAGAAAAAAATAAACCAAACAAAAGCCAGGTCAACAAAGAATGATTTGGAAAGTTTAACACATCTATAATGTGACAATTTGACAGTTGGCACAGTGACACTCATGCACAGTGTTTTCTTAGCCAATAAATCCATGGCATACCTAGATATTTTAATGCTTTCATCACATGTTTAGTAGACAGAACAACAATTTGCAGGTGTGTCAGTATCATGCATATATGCAAATAGAGACTGTCACTGTAGTCCGTCCCATCAATGCTTATGAAACTATCAGGGACATTATTCCTTTTAAACTGTTTCTCCTCAGCTCTAGCTTCAGAGCACTATTATGTGTCTTAACTACCACAGACATAGAAAACCAATTACTCCCACCTTAATGTAGCTGTTAATGTATTTCTGGAGCTATGTTCCCCTTTGGCTTTCTTTTCTGTGGGCTAATTAATTTCTCCTTACAGGTTGTTTCCCTGACTCTCCAAGTGGCTTGCACTGGTTCTCATATCTCAGAAAGCCTGCACACATTGGATGTGATTTTTACATGTGCACCTAATTTTTCTTGTTTAAATACAGTAAACCCATGAACTTAAAACCATTTCACTATTTTCTACAGAGACCTCGTAACAGTCTTCCAATACCTAAAAGGGACCTACAAGAAAATTAGAGGAACTTTTTACAAGGCCATGTAGGAACAGGACAAAGGAGAATGCCTTTAAACTGACAGGGGGCAGATCCAAATTAGGTATTAGGTAGAAATTCTTCACTACAAGGATGGCGAGACATTGACATAGGCTGCCCAGAGAAGCTGTGGATGCCCCATTCCTGGCACAGTCCAAGGCCAGGCTGGATGAGGTTCTGAGCAACCTGCTCTAGTGGAAGGTGTCCCTGCTCATGGCAGAGGGGTTGGAACTAGATGATCTTTAGGGTCCCCTTCCAACCCAAACCATATTGTGAGTCTACAGTATATTTGAAATGAATGGTGAAGAAATCAGAAATTTGCATATTCTGTCTTTAACAAGGGTCTAATTCACCCTGACTATGTTAAACAGGCTCCTGGTCTAAAAAACTAGACTGGGGGCAACTGGCTTTCACAAGCCAAGATTCCCAGCACTGATGAAATCACTGGTACATCTTATCCTCAACAGCACACTCCATGCTTTTAATATTAAGTGTTTTTTCCCCATATTCACCCCCTCCCCCCACCCCAAGTTACAAATATACTTAGAAAACAAATCTTAATGGGTTTTATAAGCCAGGCAAGATTTAAACAGTTACAATCCTCAGACACTAGAGAACTGACATATCTGTGTTTATATGTGTATCTGTGATCCTATCTAATAAATTCTTTAAAGAGAAGCTGACTAGTACTCAGGATTAGTTACATATCACAGGACCAACTGTGTACTTCAAACAATGATCTGACAGTGGAAAATTCCACCACACATTACTAAATGCAAAGGAATTCTGCTCTATTTTTAGATCATCTCCAACAAAAGGCTCTACAGCTGAGGATGCACCTATGCAGCACTTTCACAATAAGAAAAATCAATTGTAAACTAACCTCCGAGATACAGTTACAAGTCCTATCCAGGATGATCATTTCCTGACAAGAATGAATACTAACAAGATCATCCTCCAGCAAGGACATAAGAATTAGCAAATTATTATTATAAAGCTATTGCCCTGCTGATAAGGAAATCAACATGCTTTTGAAAGTCAATTAATTACAGGTAGGCTTGAAAGTGATCTTGTAACAAGGAAAGCTTACTGGACAGTAAAAGGGGGGGGGATAATCTCCTGTTGATCTTAGAATAACACCAACACTTTCTTCTAAATAAAGCAAATGTCTCACTAAAATACACACAATTTGTCAATAAACTTCCCTTTTGTGGAAAAGTACTTTCTGAATCCTACAAGCCCCAGAAATTTGTTTCAGGTTCTTTCAAAGCAACAACCAGTGTATGAACATTCAAAAGATTCTCTTGATCCACACCACTTATGTAACTGCTCTAATTTTTGTTTGAAAGAGGCAGAGTTTTTTGAAGTTCCTTCCTTGCTGTTTTCTGAAAATGAAGAAACCTGCAGCAGTAGAACTGTAATCAAACCACCGTGATGCTAGTAGACATGATGGGCTAGAAATGGCCCATACAGATAAACATACTTTTAACTTCTAGACAGAAGTATTGCTTCATAACTATAGTCATCACAAAACATCACTGGATGTAGTATCTATACCTCTTCACTCATTCTATATATTTTCTTAATTAGAACTTACATTGGTTAAATATTTTTCTTAAATGCCAAACAGCTTCTGCTCTGTAACTACCGATAATCCCTGTCTAAGTAATTCTAATGAGTATTAAATGAATTAAGCTTTTCCAAGATTTGATTTTTTAGTGAAACATTTTTTCCAAAGAAGCAACAGTGGTACAGTTCTAGCTTGTTCATTTTATCAACACATCAACACCAATCCATTGTAGCTGCAGCCTTTAACTGCCCTTTTCCTACCCAAGATGTGATCGAGTGAGAGCAAGATTTCATCAGTGGCAAGCCTGGCTTTGCCATTCATTTCAAGTTGAGGGATCAAATCTCTTAATAGGAATGAACAGAGGTCAAAGGAGGAAATCATCAAGTAAGAAGACACTCACAAAATGATCCAGTATTGATAAAGGAATAAAAGCAATGCAACCTGGGGAAACCCCATCAAGCCATACAGGTGCAGAAGAAAATTCAGCCAATGCCAGTCCTTCCTGTCAAATCACTGTAGGTTATGCCCTAGTTCAAAATTACAAAGCTAAATAGAAACTCTGGAACAAAAATCAAGCTCATAAACTACCAATTAGTTCAGCCCAGAGCAGACTATTGAAACAGTCTGAAGCTACTTTAGATAAACTTATCAATTATTTTATTTTCAAAGACCATTCCCAGACTTACCCTTTTCCAGGCTTCCCCTTCCTATACTACATTAGACATAAGATTTTATTTTTTCCTGCATGTCTTGCAAGAGCCAGGTCAACAAAAACATTCATTCTTATTTCTCTTCTATTTTTCTCTACTCCATTTTCTTATACACTGACTTCTCACTTCAGTTTCCACTTCACACATCTACAGCTGCCTTAAGGTGTCCAAGTTTGAACATTTTGTTCTGTATCAGACTTACCTCTTGCATCAGTTTACTTTTTCTTATTTTACTTCATTTTATAGCAAATTCAGTCCTCTTAAGACCACTCTAATATCAAAAACTAAGAAATCGGACAATCTATAGAAGTTTCCTTTTTTGGAGTACATCCAAAACTACCTCTGACATTTTTTTTTTTCCTCTTGTAAAACCTTCGAAAAAAAAACCCAAACAAAAAAACCAAACACCCCCCCAAAAAAAAAAAAAAAAAGAAAAATACCACAAAAAAAAAACAAACAAAAGGAAACAAAACAAAACAAAACAAAACCACCTGAAGCAAACCAACCAACCAACCTACCAACAAACAAGGAAAAAGAGAATGTGATCCAGTGATCTCAACTGAACTCAGGAGTTTACATCCTTTATCAGTTCTACTGTCTGTCTTTGTGTGAACGGCTTATATAATCTTCCACAGTTATCTCTGTAAAATAAGCGTAATTGTATAGAGCCTTTCGCATATAGGGTGTTCACTTCATAATTCAGGACATTGTATGACAGTTAATGAAGCATAGATTCCAGATTTATTGTAGATATATTTCTTCATGACAAGGTATACAGCTTTAGCTCTGTAGAAAAGACTAAACCACATAAAATTCTATTCTCATAGTGATTTATATCTGTGTTTATCTTTGTTTCTGGGGAGTCATTTTCCTGAAATCAATACTAAGATTGGAGCATTAAATAATATTTGTCTCTTGGTGGTATCCTTTCATCTTTTCTTAACTTTCTGGAGATTAAACCAATATATACTGTTATCTTGAGATAGGCCATAAAAGTAAGCTTTTCTCATTTTTAAACAATATTAAGTACTGTATACATGTTGTGTAAACAAATTTTAAAAGGTTTGTTAGACTTGGGAGATCAATACATTCTATTCCTCTACATTTCTTCTTTGTGATAGAAGAATTACATCAGAAGCATCATGACATCCAGATTAACAATTGGTCACATGAGTAACCATCTTCAATGACTTTCTTCATCTGAAATCTGTCACTTAATTTCACACTAAAGATAGTGATAAACTGAGAAAAGTATAAACCTGTAAGATATGAAGAGTCAGAACTGATGCAAGTGCAGAATAGAATTTGTTATACAGAACAAGATTAATTAAGGCAAATATTACCATCACCTGGTAGAAGAGGTAAGGCAGAGTGTCATACTTGAAACCCCACCAGTAACAGTTCAGTAACCCTGAGTTTCTAACAAGGTTTTGGCCAATTTAAACATGTCAGGTGAAGTTACTAAAGTCAAGTATCTTTTTTTACCAACAGATTTTCTACTGCCAAAGTTTATTTGGATAATAATGGGGATCACAAAAATAACTTGCTTAATTTGTAGACAAGCTAATATATAAAAAAATCTCCAATCTGAAAAAAAAAAAAACAACAAAAAACAGAAACCAAAAAACAATTTGTTTTGAATTTTCATTTGCTTGCTTGCAGAATTTGCTTCCCCAGGTAGAAGGTGACAGTAGAAAAGAAATGAAAGAAAGAAGAAAAGAATTACTTCCTTGAGTTCTACCTACATTCCGTGCTTTTGAAAAACTGTAAGTTTTCCATGAATATTTCTCAATTTAGTAATTTAAAAATGAGAGAATAGCTATAAACCACTCCAGAAAAGATGTTCCACTTCTGCAGAGCAGTAAGCAGTGTAGATGTTACATAACTTGTGTACTCATGTTACAGTCCCTCAAATATTATGTCACCCCCAGAGGGTAATAATAGGTTTATTCCAATACTCTTTTACAAAGTCATGGGTTATAATTTTATTAATTATTTAACAAGTTAATTGAAAGATATAACATTTAATTTAGAGAATATGCACTTACCTAGAAATAGGTTCTGTGTGACTGTGTGTTTTGAAATGAAAGAAGGCTAACATTGTGATGCATTTATTTTATTTTTTAAAAACATAGAATCAGGTTCTGATCCCCAAGTAGAAGATACTGAGAGGCTGCAATTGTCATGCTTCTATCAAATTCCTCTCCCCTCAAAATAATTTTTTAGTGTAAAGTTAATTATTTGCTCTCTAAGGAGAGAATGAAATTCACAAATAATGTTTAAAGCTTCTTTTAAAAAACAAACAAAAGAAACCAAAACCCAAACCAAAAATCAAAGCCAACCCAACAAAAACCCAGAATAAACCAAAACAAAAAAAATTGCAGCTCGTAGTCTGTGAAAATGCAACACTCTAAATTATTGTAAAATGCTAGATTTTGCTGATTTATTATATTTAAATTATCCATGCATAAAGGAGCAATGATATATTTCATACTGAAGAAAATACAAATGTCAGTTTGGTCACTGAATGTGTCTACTGCACTTGTGAGCATATACACATTAAACATTGAACTAGTCAGCCCCAGAATCCTACAAGTTGTGAACTACATATTGTAGTTCATTTTGTAGTTCACAGGACAGAGAAACAAAACAGCACAAAAGCTTTCTGAAGAGATCAAAAGTTCATCCAGTACTTTAAAACCCAGAATAAGAGGAACATATGCCCAGATAATCCTTGGAAGTAAAACATGCTTCACAATATATATATAAAGGCACAAAAATCCTAGTCATTCTACAGTTTTAAAGTGGAAGAAAATTCTTTCTGCAATCTGATCATTTTAACAAAGTGCTCAGATTAATGTGTGTCTTGAGATGGTTGCTCTTTGAACTGTCAGTCTTAATTTCTGAAAATAGGAGCTTTATTTTTTTTCAATAGTATGCAGCTTCAATAACCCTTAAGAACAAGATAAATTAATTCATAGAAAATAAATATGAATCAGCAAATACTGCAAATTCAGAAGTGGAGAAGTGTCCTAATATTGATATTTATGAAGTACAGATTAAATGTATGTAAACAACCTCATGCTAAATAAAAACCCCCTTTGATTTTAGATCAGGGGCAGATTTACAGCCTGCTCCTTTCTAATTTCCTCTCCACAGTAGGGAAGTGGAAGAAAGCAGCTTTGGAAAATTCATGGGTCAAGTAAAGACGATGTGATCAGTTGTCAGTTACTGTGGGTGGAAAGAGAGACTAAAATTGGGGAAAATTAATATAATTTTTAGAATCATAAAATCATAGAATGGTTAGAGTTGCAAAGGACCTTAAAATCATCTAGTTTCAGCTCTTTTCCCATGGGCAGGGACACCTCCTACTAGATCAGGTTGCTCAAGGTACTGTCCAACCTGGCCTTGAACACTGCCAGGGATGGAGCATTCATGACTTCCTGGGGCAGTCTGTTCCACTTACCCCTCTGTCTGCCTTACCACTTTTGCAGTAAGGAATTTCTTCTTTATAGCTAGCCTAAATCTCTGCTGTTTAAGTCTGAACCTATTACTTCTTGTCCTATCGCTGCAGTCCCTGATGAATAGTCCCTCTCTGGTATTCTCGTAGGCTCCCTTCAGATACTGGACGGCTGCTATAAGGTCTCCTCTCAGCCGTCTCTTCTCCATAGAATCATAGAATAGTTAAAGTTGGAAAGGACCTTAAGATCATCTAGTTCCAA